>CAAKMY010055585.1:0-16026 GCA_901111285.1 Corrigiola litoralis
GTATTTAGCTAGTATATTCAGCCTCAGCTTCCACATGCTACAAAATTAATCTTTTGGGTTTGGTTTTCCTATACAGGAAAGTGGAAAATGACAGATATTTAACAGTTCTAACTTCTTGAGTGTTACTGTTATGTAGTTTGTGATGATACTCTGGGAACACACAGGGGGCATGTCCAACTACACAAAATGAGAATGAAAGATTTCATTACCACAAGTTTGAACTGGTTAGTGACACTTGATCTAACACATCTGGACCTCAAGAGTTTTTGACTTGGGTGCTGACACTTGAAACAGTACAAACCAGGAGCACAATCTGCATTATCAGAGCAACTTTCCAGCAACTGCCACATCAAATATACGAAAAGCAGCAGTTATTACCGACCAACTAAAATACAGCACAAAATACAGTGACATGCAAGAATATTTAGAAGAGCAGAAAATATTGTTGTATCATGCATGTACCTTGCACTGCCTATTGGAGCAAGAAGCAGAATCAGCAACAACACTATATGAGGTGATTAAGAACAGTCCAACCAGAAACAAGTAACTTGCAAAAACCATCTTGTTTTCTCAGAGAATTCTGAGATAAAATGGAAGGTTAAGGCCTTTAAGTTGGCTATGGGATGAAGAATGGGAAGAGGTTGAGCTGACAACAAAATATACCTCATTTCCTTGTGTACTTAATGACTGAGGTTTGGAATAACTGACTCTAGAGCAGCACCAATTGCTTGGTTGAGACTTGACTCTTGAGAAACTAAGGCAATTACGGTTACTTTTGTTGTGGAAAACCCGCACTAGACTGTCCTATTCATGTGTAGTGTTTTGCCTGGTGCTCGAGGCTCATGTCTAGTATTAGATGGAGTGTGACAAAGATACACCCGATGATTACCATTTTGGTTACAACCATTTTCCAACAATTTACCATCCTTTAAAAATAATAAAGAATTTTGGGAATTTATTCTGGGGAGTGGCAATGAGAATCATAACTACCGGGTGATTCTATATAATTTTCCATTTTAAAGTAGGCTTATAATCCTCATCTAGCTTTCAATCAAATTCATTTTGTGCTATACATCACCTTTACCTCGTTCTCCCCTTAAGGTTGTAACAGTCCAACCCGATCCGTCAACCGCAATTGCCCCTTTACAACCTATTTATCCTCACTTAAGCCCAAAAGGTTTATTTTCTGTGTGATATATCACTCGACACGATTGTTCTCCTATGTAACAGTCCAACCCACCACCGTCTCAACACAAGTCATTAATCTAATGACTTGTCCCCGTTTCAACACGAACCGATCAATCGAATTACCCACCCCCTTAGAACTGAACTATCCTCACTTAAGCCCAAAATAAGAAAATCTTATTGATATTGTATATGATTTGATAACTATGTTGGGACACTTTAATCACACAAAACGCCATTGCTTTTAGAAAGTATAGAGGACAATCTCAATGCGACAACTTGCATGACTATTCATCCATTCTGAATCATTGTAAAGAAAATGAGGTAATTCATTTGAGAAAGAGAGTATGTTTCTAGCTATCAAATCAAACCATCTTTGTTCTCATTTCCAAGTCATGTGTTCCCTCTAAAAAGATGTACATGATAAGCAAGTTCCAAATCTTCTGTTTGTCATTTCTATTACCTTTTTTTTATTCAATCATTATAATAAAGCCCAATCATGAAAAGAAAAATGAACGAGCCAATAATCAAATAGTGTAAGTACGAACCTGCAATATTGCAATTTAATTCAATATTTAGTCGATTATAGTTGTTTTCATCACTCATGCAACAACTGGAATTCAAATATATTTGAAATACTGTTTTTGTGGCTCAATTTTTTTAAATAAGCTCATTCGTGAATTTACAAGGTTATTAGTGGACAAATCATATATTTTTTCTTAACAGTGCAATAAAAGTTCAAGCTCCTAGTTATAATATTTGAATTCAGTTGTCCTTATAGATGAGAGTTCAAGCTACTTGAGAGTTGTTTAAGTTCGAATCCTCATATCCTCCTCGCCTGTAGCATTAGCTGGTGCCAAAATAGTTATGAGAAAGTGTCTAATCTTAACTTAAATTCAAACCTAGTCACTAATTATGTTACAACATTAACTTTTTAATAATTGTGTAATAAAGCTTGTTACTTTAATCTAAATCGTGATCAATTTAAGCCCATTTAGTTTTGACTTAAAATTAGACAATCTTATCCAAGACTTTCTAAATAGAAAATTATACGGAATTTTATCACATAAATAAATGCAACAATACCAAATCATCTAGAGTGCTTAGATCAACTGATAAGGGTCTGTTCAAGTTCAACCAAAAGGTCTCATGTTCGAGACCATATGCATGCAATAACGCTAAAACTCAAAAGAAAAACTTTACCGTCCTAATGGTAAATAAATAACTGCCAACAATGTCATTGACTTGGGTTGGATTAAAATGTGGGCTAAATGGTAACTCCATGAACAAATTGTACCAACAACAAAACATTCAAGCAGCAAGTATCTAACTATCTATCCCCTCCCTCCAGCAAATTGCAATTGGTGGACATATAGTACAAGTGTTGACCAACCAAACTGTATTAGATTAGGTGAGACAGTAAAACAAACAAACCACTTCCCCAGGGTTTTAGGAGCAACAAAAAAAGAGGGCAACAAAATCTAAACCCCCGCATTAATCTCCCAAGAATAATAAAAATGCCAACACTAACGAAGCTGTTCAGTATGCAAGAAACTGCTGAGCACAATTCCAAGGAAGATTGTTGGGTTGTTATTGATGGCAAGGTTGTAAATACTAAACACCCCAGATCTTTATTTTTTTTTTTTTGTGTGTTTTTTGGTATTTTATGATGCTGGTTTTGTTTAGTATGTAGTTTATTTTAGTGGGTATTGCATGAAATGCATGTATTTTGGGTAGATTTAATGAAATGGCATGTGGGTTTTGCTTAGTTTTAGTGTTTTTTTGTGTATTTGTGTATGTGCTTGATTTTATGTGGCTTGTTCTTGCTATGTTGATTGGTTGGTGAGTATGTTGAGTAGTTCAATATCATGTTAATGGAAGAGCTCTTGTATGTTAATGTGCTAGCATACTAGCTGGAGTCCAGTTTATTTGGCTTCTTCTGTTCTTGAATATGTTTCAGCCATTCCCTTAGTTAGATTTTATGGAATGATTCATCTGTAGCAGTCTGGGTTTTGGTAAACAAAGTTGTTAAGATACCTACTAGTACTAGGACCTATGAGGAGGCAGAAACTCCTGGGATAGACCGTCTTTTTCCTTTTTTATCATAGAAGTAGTCGGAGCCATGTTGGCCCAACAAAGGGATATGTTGTTCTGATTTGAATTGGGCTTGTTGGAAGCTTGGGTTGATTTAGCTCGTGATTAGAGTAGACAGTCTTTTCTAAGAATTTGTAGCCCATGTGGAGGCAGGTGTTTATGGTGATTTCTAGTTTCAAATCTTGATGGAGTAGTTCATTTATGTGATGTTCTAGGATTTTGTGCAATTATCATGTTGTGCATTTCATCTTATAAGCGAGAACCATGCAATCGATTCTTTGGTTTGAAAACGATATGTTACCTATTATGTATATGGTTAGATGAACCTTACTTGCAATTTGAGTAGTGACTAGACGAGTGACGTACATGATTATCATTTTCATTTGGAAATGCTCAATGGCAAGGTTGTGGAGAGGGAATCTTACCATAGTTGTTAGCTTGCCGTTTTGGCCTCACCGTGCCGTAGTTTTCTGTCATGATGGTCAGCTTCCATGCCGTGTTATCAATTATCAGACTTCAGTGGTAGATGTGTTTTAACTCATTTATCGATGGTAAGCAAATGAGTTTAAATCCAATTCATATATAGATGGTGAGCATTTGAGGCGTTCAGGTGTATTCCAACTCATTTTGTAGCTTCATGTTTATTACAACTCAATTTTAGATGGCGAGGATATGAGTCATTTAGGTGTATTTCAACTCATTTTATAGACGGCAATTATGAGTCCTCTGTTTGTGGTGTTTCAACTCATCTATAGATGGTGAGAATATGAGTCATTAAGGTGTATTCCAACTCATTCTATAAGATGGCAAGCATATGAATCGGGATTCCCTATGTAGACTGCTTGTTTTGACTCTTGTTTACTTATGTTATCTTACATTAGTGACTGCATATTGCTTTGTCCAAATGTCCAGTGTATGGATACTCGTAATCTATGCACTCATACATCACAAGAAACTGATGCGTCATTGCTTAACTCGTTTTCTTCTTCTTTAACACTCTTGACTGTGTCCCTCTGTACCTTTCCATAGATTGGAGGTCATTTTTTATTTATTTTACCAAAACTATTCTTATTCTTACCCTCAGTTCTCATTTGAAGCCTAGTATACAATCATCTTAAGTTGCCTCCCTGATAATAATAAGTGCCTTGTGTAGTAGTAGTTCATGATCTGATAGGCTCTGGCTTTGCGATGAAAAAGGCCACGATACTTTTTTAGTTCATATATTGGAAAACATTGGAGAAAATAATCAATGGAGCTGTATGCTTTTTGTCAATTCAAGTGCATACTTTCCGGAGGCCCAGTAAAGCCTGATACACTTGTGTATTTGCCTTTTGCCATTCCTGCATCAACGGGGAAATGATACGACCATCTTGTTGCGACGATTTCTCTGTTATTAAATGGTTGTCTGGTCCTGGTGATCACTTGTTGTCATTTACAAATATTGGAATTCCATACTAGTTTGAGGAGGGGTTCTCTTAAATGATCTTAACTAGACCAGCTATGCTTGGCTGGTTGGCTAGATGTTTAAGCACTTTGTTCCTAGCTTTCTGATTGTTTTACCTTTTCCTTGCTACAACTGTCCACTGCTTTGGTGATCTGTGTGTCTAAACCTCCAAGGCATTACCTTGTGGGTATGTTCGTCAATCAACTTCTCTTTTGCCATGTCATTTTCATGCTTCAGGATTCCTTTAAAGACGTGAAAGATATTTTCCATTTGGATCAACTTCCTCTTCCTTTTACTTGGTCATTTGATTATCAGTTTTCTGATTTAAACCTCGTTCAGTACTTATTGTCAGTTGTCTTGCCTCAGGTGTATGATGTGTCATCTTACATGGATGACCATCCCGGTGGTGATGATGTCTTCCTCACTGCAAACGGTGCGTTCATTTTTCGTATCTGTTATTAATGAGAACTATGTCTTTGCTGAGTGAATGATTGACATATGCAGAAATATTGTATAGAATATTTTTTCCCTTTAGAAATAGGTTTTCCATAGTTGACGGTAAAAGGGTTGATGGAAATACTTTCATGATGTAGGCAAAGACGCAAAGGAAGATTTCGAAGATGCTGGGCATAGCCAAGACGCAAGGGACTTAATGGAGAAGTATTGTGTTGGGGAGCTAGACCCATCTGCTACAACTATACGAGAACCTGAAAGTCCTTCAAAGAAGCAAAAGCAAGCAGATATCCTTCAGCAGATCAAGGATTTGTCGCTGCAGTACTGGGCTGTTCCTGTTGCTGTCGTTGGCATCTCTGTGATAGTTGGCCACCTGTACTTGCGGAGGAAGTAAGGGGTGCTGGTGGAAGTAACACCAATCAAATCAAATCAAATAATTTATACGACACAGTGATGAAGGGGTTAGCCCATCAATTTTGACAGAAAATCAAGTGTAGTTTTTTCATTATTAGTTAATGGCTCCCTGTATGCTTGTGGCAGAGGATTTCTGTTGTGAGAGGGGGATATTACTTTATACATGTTCGGAGAAGTTACATTAAAAATTGGTTGTTTTATGTGTCGTGTGTGTTTTATTCCTTTTGAAGGCTATGGATTGACTGAGGTTTATAAATTCTTTTGTCTGGCTATCACGAGAGCCAAGTGCTAGGGCAATGATATTTACACTCCCCCATTTGATTTTTACACTCCTCATGTAAGAGGAGTAGATTCCTGGAATCTGTGCTCTCATATGGAAGGGGTGAGTGGGAGTGTAAAAATAAAAATGGGGAGTGTAAAAATCAGTTTCCCAAGTGCTAGGATGAGTGCACTCAGAAAGGATGACTCACAAGTCACAGTGACTTAGGTAAAGTGGGTAAAGTTGACTCTAACCCGCCGTTTGAAATTTAACCCGATACATTTAGAGAAAATTACCACCTGAAACCGACCCAATCCGATGTTTAACCAAAACTCAATATAACTGGACAATTCAGAATCCGAAATCAGCCCGAATCGACCCAAGTCGGCCAAAACATGACTCAACCCGAATCGACTCGACCCAACCTGACTCGATATAGATGTCAAACACGAAATTGATTGAACCATAGTAAACCTTTTCTATTTCATAATTTGAAATAAAAGTAGAGTAACTCGACTTGGAATTAGTTTTATTTAAAGTTTACTCGACTGTGACCGAAAGACTATCATAACCCGAGCCGACCCAAACCACCCGCTCGATTGCTAGCCTTAGACCTAGGCATAAATTTAGTGGAATCAGGGATACACGTGGATAAAAGTAGTTTGTCTTATACTCCGTATGTGATTGTATAATCATTAGAAGTCCTTGTTTTGATTTGAACAAACATACTTTCTTTGTGAGATGTTATGTGCTCACTTCTCACCTATAAAAGGAATAGAAACTCTTGTATCTAATTAATTTTCGATTGATAAAAAGTAGTCATTTTTTTAGCTTAAAATGATCACTTTTATTACCGTGTTAATAAAAAATGATCAATTTAACTCAGTTTGTGATTATGTTAATTATTTGTATAAAACGAAAGTGAAGAGCTCATAGGCCAAAAAACAAGAGAGCGAAAAATTAATCAAATATTTACTAGTGCCGTCTAAGAAATCCCCAAAACACAGACACAAATCCAATGAAACTCTACCTTTTTAAGTTTTGTTTCGATCGAGGACTTTATAATCCGTTTATACTTGACACGACACAAACCCAATACATACTTGTTGCATCTAAGGCCCCTTCAATATATGTCAAATCAAATACACCAATAAGTCAAACTCTATAACTCAAACCCGCTAATCTCGTATCGGATTTTACTATCACCATCCCAAAAATATCCCAAAACACCCATAAACCCCAGTATACGTACAACACAAAACCCCCTTTTATCTCCCCTCTCTGGGCAATCACATTCACATGAAGTTAAATGGGTCGCGCTTGGATTAAGCGTTGTATGATCCATTTATATTTGACACGACAAGAACCCAATACGACTTGACCCATTTAAGTTTCTTATTGAGTCCGCATCAGCCCAAATACACAAATGAGTCAAACCCATAAACCCAAAACCCCTCTAATTTCGTATCAGATCCTCGAGTCATGTCACTTTTTGCCGGCTCTAGCCTCTAGCTAAACTTCACATCACATCAAAAATTCCCAAAACCATAAGGAGGGAGGGAGTGAAGAAGAAGATGAGTATCCAAGAGGGTGTGCAGAAGAACACGCTGTACGTAGGAGGGCTAGCAGAGGAAGTGAACGAGGGGATACTACACGCGGCATTCATACCCTTCGGGGAGATCAAGGATGTGAAGACCCCACTTGACCAGGCCACCCAGAAGCACCGCTCCTTCGGCTTCGTCACCTTCCTCGAGCGTGACGATGCCGCTGCCGCCATGGATAACATGGACGGTGCCGAGCTTTACGGCCGCGTGCTTACTGTTAATTATGCCCTGCCTGAGAAGATTAAGGGTGGTGAACAGGGATGGGCTGCTCAACCCAGTATGTTCCGGCCCTTCTTTTTATTTACCATGATTGATTATTGTTTTATTGGTATTTGTGTGATTCCGTAATTTATCGAATTTTGCGTAAATATTAGTAGAGTTGAATTGCCAGCTGCCAGGCTATCTTGAATAATCTGGTGTTGTATTTGTGGGGTCGGGTCAGTGCCCGGGGTTTATTACAGAGGTCGTGATGGTGGCAACATTTAGAGTTATTGGAAAAACATTAATTCTTAGGAAAGACCGTGTACTATTATTATTAAAGTAGGCGAACTTCTTGCAAGCTACGGAGTAAATCTTTTCAAGCCCCCTAAAAGCCAAGTCAAGTCATATATTTATATATGACTTTAGTGGACTAGCATGGCTCCGTCTTCTTTTAAGATAAAATTAGATGGTCTCTCTTAAAACATTCTTTTTGAAAAAAAGAAAGAAATTGTCAACTAGCTTAGCTGGTAAGCTCTTTAGTGGTTGTACCCAAGACGAGAGTTTGGAACGCGTCTGTATCACTGCCCCCCTTGTGGCTCCGTTTGAACTAATAAAACTAACAAGGCATAGTAAAAAAGGCGTCCAGTGATAAATTGACCACGTAAGGTTATTTGATTTTGACTTAACAATAGACGGTCTCATACTTGTTATTATTACGGGTGAAATTGTTATTGGAGAAGATGTATTACAGGTGATTACATAAATCTTCGAAAGATATGGTCTAGTTTTAACTAAGAATAGAGGTAGTTACTTGTGGAGTTGAAGTTATCGTCTAGCCTAGCTGGTAAGGTCTCTAGAGGTTGTAGCCAATACCAGCATCACTGCCCTTTGTGTCTTTCGAAGATACAGTCTCTAGAGGTTGTAGCCAGGACCAGAGTTTGAAGTTCATCACTAACCTTTGTGACTCCCTTTCAAGCGAATGATGCTTTTTATCAACAATGTGACGAAGCGTTACTTTACTCCAAGATGGGATAACTTTGACTTAACGCTAGACAGTCTCGTTCACACTTTATGTTATGATTATTGGTGATGGTAGCGGATCCACTATTGGAATTTTGGGGGTGCAATTCTACAATTTTCTTGCAGTTTTATACTTTTTTCTACCTTATTTTAACATTTTTCCGACAAATTTGGGGTAAAACTGCTCCACATTGTTACCTTCTCCCTTCGCCCCTGATTTAGTAATTATTATTGGTCTCGAGGTATTTTGTATGTTTATTGGGAGTAAGCCACTTTTGATTAGGGGGATAAGGTTGTTGGACCTTTCAAGACCTTGCATTTAGCGGGAATGAGTTCTATTGTTTTTTCTAGTGATAAAGGTGTAGGTTGCATATATGTGGACTTCCCCGGATCGTGCAATCAGGGGGAGTTGTAGTAGGGCCTCTTGCATAGGAAATACAAATTACATGGAAGTCTATCAAATTACAATGTTTGGTTGGACAACTTTGGAAGTTAGAGTTACATATTTGTAACCTGCATTTAATGACTTTTGTAAGAAGTGGGCTTTTGTAATTTTCTCACCTATTTCCTATATTTGTTTTCCAAAATACGCAATATCCTATATAAATTAATGGCTTTTGTAAGAAGTGGGCTAATTTTTCCATTTTTAACTTCTTCCAAGGATGAGGAAGTGACTAACCAAACAAAACAGGTTGGATAGAACTTGAACAAACTAGGCCTTGGTGGCTAGGTTGCGGATGTTTTGGTTGTTATGTTTGAATTCTGAAGGTATTTTGATTGTGGGGTTTTTTCGGTTAGTGATTAAGTATCGCAGAACAATCTTAGAAGGAATATTTTTCTAAAGTAGGTACATGCCTAGTTTAGTTGTTATAAGTAGTTTTAATTCGAAGCTAGTGCGTGATGTGGCCTCTCTTTTGGAGATGCTTATAATGTTTTGGAATTTGTAGTTACACTTTGTAACTAACTTTTAATGAAGCATGGTAAATCTCTTACCTAGTTCCTATGCTTGTTTTCTCAAATACACAATTTCCTATATATAGTAAAGCCTTTTCGTCAGAAGTGGGCTAATTCTGTCATTTTTAACTACTTCCGAGGATGAAGAAGTGACTAACCAACAAAATGAGTTCCATAGAACTTGAACAAACAAGGCCGAGGTTGCGGTTGTTTTGGTCTGAATTTTGAAATTATTTTGATTGTGGGTGTTTTTGGTTAGTGATTTAGTATGCGAGAATAACTTTAGATTTTTTTTTTTTGGGTAAAGTAGGTACATGGGCTAATTTAGTTGTAAGAAGTAGTTCTGATTTAAGCTAGGACATAATATGCCTTGTCTTTTGGAGATGATTTTATATTCTGGGATTCAGAGAGATTTCTGTGGGGTTGGTCAGTTGGTGAAGAAAGAGGAACGTTTAGAGCTGTAAATTATTCTTTTGATTTCATGCTAGGACATAAATTAAATCTGACTCTTCGAGTTGTTTTTGTGATTGTGTTGGCCTGTTGGGTATAGTTTTATAGAGTTGGTTGAGGATCAATTGAAGTTGTTATAACTTATAAGTTGTCTTTATTTCAAGCTAGGGCATAATGTACTTAGGTCCCAGGCATTAGTGTTTTATGTATGAGTAATGGTTTATACTTTATAGAGATGGCGGAAGAATAGAGTTGTTGGAAGATTTGATTAAAAGACGTACTGCACCTAGGCAATTGAACTTTTAGAAGTGTTTTTTATTAGGCGTTGGAGAGAGTTGTATGCGTTGAAAGAGGACTGATTAAATTGGTAAATAGTAGTGTTAGTTTTGAATCTAGGACGTAATGTACGTAGGATTCTTTGTTTTAACTGCAAAAAAGTGCCACACTGGTCGTAAGAACTATTATTATCAGGATAAGGTTTCATAAAAAATGACAGAAGACATATTTGATCAAAAATTCGATTGGAAATGGGTATGTAATGTTTGCTGATTGTTAGACTCGATTGTGAGCAGTAGGTCTCATTTGTAGCAGTTAAAAGAAGTTACTATTAGGGATTTAGGAGAGACTATCTTGGTAGGAGTGGGAGAAAGAGAGGTTCTTGGAAGCCTGGAAGTACGGTTATTTACAGTGATTTGGACTGTCATGAAAAGGGAACACTGATTTGTTCTGTTTTTTGCTTTGTGCTCTTGACTTTCTAAATGAGTTTCTGGGATGTTGTATTCTAGATCATCTTATTAAACTGAGTTTTGTTAGCAGACAGCAAGAGAATTTATAGCTAAAAAGTGGGTGGGGTGTGGGGCATATGGCTATTTTCTGATGTTTGTTCAAAAAATTAGATGTAGTGATAGGAAGAGAGTTTTAAGTGTTATGCAACATATGCCCATTTTCTGATGTTGGTTTCATCAAATTAGCGGGTATTGAATGAAACACAGCTGTATGACATGTTGGGAGTATGTACTGGCTGGCAAGAATTGTTGGTCGTTACTTAGTTAAGTTGAACTTCAGAGCATAAACTTTTTCTTTTAAAGTGTCATGTAACCAGTGGCTGTTGGAAAAAGGGCTCTCTATGTGTTGGGCATATGGCTGAGTTGAGTATAGCTTCAGCATATGGACATTTTCTATAAAGTGAGAGTTTAGTATTGGGGCATGTGGCCATTGTCTAACTTGAAGTTACTAGTATTAGTGGGGCCTGAATAACCAGCTTCAACAATGGAAGTTTTGCAGAGACTTGCTAAGACTCCATTATCTAGAGTTTCTGGATTGAGTTAGGTTGGTGTTGTTGCCAAGTAGCTTTCCGGGCTCTGTTGTGTACTTTTCTGATTTGAAAGGTTATTTCTCTGTCCCTCCTACGTCCTCCTGCTCTCATTTGTATGTATTTGCTGGGGAGTGTTGGAGAGAGCTTATATGGAGGTCGTGTTGCAGACTTGCAGCCTTACAGGGTTAGTAAGCTGAGACGGCAAATCTTGTTTTATTTGTGGATCTTTTTTGAGGTTTTTGGGATGAAAAATTTGGGGAAAGGGCTGCCATGAGTCTACGTTATATCAATGTAGGGTTTGTGGTTGGATTACAGTTTGCAATTTAGAGAATTCGGGTACACTACAGATAGACATCCTTGTGTCCTTTGCTTCGTAATGGTTAGAACTATCAGCGTTAAGATTGTAGAATAGGATAGCTACATCTGTTTTGGATTATATTTTTAGTTGGATCGAGTCCATTGCTCCTGTTTAGGATATAATCTCTTCTTTGTATGAAATGTAGAAAACTTGATATCGGAAATTGAAAACTTTTTGAAACAGATGGCTGTGTCTGACTGTCTGCTTTGTATCGTTGAGATTTGATGCTTTAGAAGTGTTGGCACTTCGTGGTTCTGTTCATTTCTGATGGTATTACAATGGTTAGTATGGGTAGCATGTTTGACATTGTTGGCAAAATGAGGCATAACTATATAAGGATAAGATGTGGTTGTCATGTGTTGCTGTAGATAGTTTAAGGCTCCATTAGTTGTGAAGAAAGACAATGGCAGTTATGATTATCAACTTGTTAACCGCGGTGCTATCTTAAAGGGTGTTTGTTGTTTTTTTTTTGGGTTTTGCGGGTGGGAGTCAAATGAATAAGGAAATCTTGACGTGAGATGGAAGCAAGGAATATTGACTAAAGAAGCCACTTTGAGATGAGTTAATATTGCTTAGAGTGATAATCAGGAAGACTGATGAGAAATTATTCCACGGTGAATGGAAAGGGGTGTGGTACGATGGAGAGCCTCTATAATGTTTTAGGTTATGAGCGGCAACATTAAGGCTTTTGAGTTCCTTGTACTTGAATCTGCACTCTGCTGTAGAGGGTTCTTCGGTAATTACATAGAGAGATACTTTCCTACTATCAGATTTTAAAACCGCATAGTAGATGCTGTATTAACTCAAGGAGGACCAATCAGCTTGGGATGGATTTTTTATTCTCTGACCCTTTATAGTTGAGCGGATGCAGTCTAACCGTGGATATGTGCACTTATTTTGTGGTAAAAGAGAGTTTAGCGCCCAGTGCCTGAACTAGCTTAATGCTATAAAAGAAGTAGAAACCCTGTACTTTAGCTATATGTCATCATTTCAATCCTAGAAACTTTTTTAAAGGATCCATTTGTATCTAATTGTAACTGGTGCTACTTCTATCTCATATCTATCTCTGAACTGTAGGTCTTCATCTTTTCATGCATTAAAAGTTCTTAATTTGTGTTCACTCCCTTCAGTTTTTAGGAAGACCTATTGATTCAGTTAGTATATTCAATATGGCATTATGGTGATACCAGTGTCTCTAAAAAGTTAATTGGTGCTTTATAAGAATCCCCCACCTTGTTTTCAGACAAAGTAGTACTTCCAATATGCATAATCCATTGCTATAGACGAGTTGGTATTTGATGTACCCATACTCACACTTACTTTAAATTAGGAGGATTTCGCACCCCTGTTATGCCTTTTTTTTTTTGTTGGTGTCATAGCCCCCTCTTCATGTGGATTGGCTTGGTTGGAACTGGTCAGCTGTACTGATCAGTAGCTTTATTAACTTTCAAATTTCCTAAATCTAAACGTATTGTTTTTATGGTGAAGAGTAAAGATTTATTTGTAATCTGCAGTTTGGGCTGATGCGGATACATGGTTTGAGAGACAACGGATGGAAGAGGAAATGCAACGGCTCCAGGCTGAGAATCAAGCTTCAATACTAGCAGCTGAGGAGTTGCACAGAAAGAAACTGGCTGATGAGCGAGAAGGAGAAAAAGAGGATGACCCCATGGCCATGGCTGAAGCAGAGGTTCTACAAAACCAAAGTAGCTGAATTTTCATTGTGACGTTTCCTGAAACCAAAAAGCAGAGCGATTGGGGTGCTCTCGTGTTCAAAATCTTCGCCATATACACTTGTATTGCTCTAAATTTTGCTGCTAATGCCTCCTGTTCAGATGTATAAACAACAGTGGTTAATGAAACCTTTTTGCCCTAATTTTGGGGTTTCTGACCATACTAGTTTATCTAGCTAGGATGGAATATGCTATTTTGCGTGTACTAATGGTGTACGATGGTGAATTCCGTGCTAATTAATTGGTTACATTTTTAATGTTGCGTATTACAGTCCTGGATACTATAGTGAATAAACATGCTGGATTATACTTATAGCATGAAGTCACGTAGGAGTAAAGTTGAACTACAAAATAGAAATTTTTCAGAAAGCATCCTTAATAGCCACAACGAGTTCTATCTGCACCATGTAAGATTTTTTTTGAAACGCCATTCTTCTATTTTTGGTTTGCTCTTCGAGTGTAAAGTGTGTTTTCTAGTTTGTGTTTTCTCGATAGTTAGAAACTAAGGAAATAAAAAAAAAGTGTCGGATTTCTTGATTTTTCTGCAAAGAAAATTCTTGGATAGCTCCTTAAACTCAAGTATTCATAATGATGCTCACTAGAATTGACAAGCATAATTTCTAGCGTTATGGTGCAAACCATTAACCATACAGGACAGCCGTTAAACTCTAAAGGAATAGAAAGTCGCGCGAAATTCTGTAAACAAAACCTCTTTAGATTTAGTAGGTCATATCAAAGATCCTGTTTTCTCAAGCATGGCGTCACATAACTTGACAGCATCAAGGCTATCCCTTACATTATGTACTCTTACAATGTTAGCACCATTCAAAACTCCAGCTGTGACAGAAGCAACAGTTGCTGGATCTCTATCGGTTGCTACAGGCCGATTGCAGATCTCACCCAGAAACTTCTTTCTAGAAGGTCCAATAAGTAAAGGACAGTTAGCCGCAGCCAGACTCTTTTTTGCCAACTCCGCTCGTATGCTTTTCAATCCCATGAGAACATCTAAATTCTGCTTGGTATTCTTGGAAAATCCAATGCCAGGATCAACAATTATGCTCCATGCAGGAATACCTGATACTTCCGCATCCATAATCCTGGAGCTCAACTCTGAAGCTACCCGCTTACATACATCATCGTATTTTAAGTTGTCGCTATCTTGCATTGTAGTGGGATCTCCTCTCATGTGCATTCCTATATAAGGCACTTTGAGGCCAGCAACAGTGTTGAACATTTCTGAATCCAACTGTCCACCAGACACATCATTGACAATATGTGCCCCCTTGTTAACTGCTTCCAGAGCAACTGCTGAGTAAAATGTATCCACAGATAAGAGCTTCCCTTCTGCCTCAACCATGTCTTTAACAGCTTCCAGGACAGGAATCAATCTTTCTAGCTCTTCCTCAGCGGAAATCCTAGTCGCCATTGGCCTTGTTGATTGTGCACCGAGATCAATTATATCAGCCCCTGCAGAGATCATCTCATGGACCTGCGAAACTGCATTTTCTGTAGACTGAAACTTTCCTCCATCACTAAAGCTATCTGGTGTCAAATTCAGGATTCCCATTATAGAAGTTTTATAAGACCAATCCCACAAGCGATTTCCAACTGGCAGAACCCTACTCATTCCATCCTTCCCAATGAGGGACTTCCCACCAAGTTTATCCCATGCTTCAAAGATTCCACCTGAGCAATTTGATAACGAATGCCAGGAAGCAGCCACATCACTTTCTATATCTGACCCAAGTAAATCAATTAATGGGGCCAATACAAATGGTCTTTCCCATATCCTTTCATGCGGAACAGTAAGAATATCAGAGCTCACCCTAAACTTCCCATAAAACAGTATGTCCAAGTCAATTGGCCTAGGGCCATATCTTATTCCATTAGTTCGTCCCAAATCTTTCTCAATTTTCTTCACAGCCCCTAGCAGTTCATGAGGCCCAAGTTTCGTAAAACCTCTCACTGCAGAGTTGAGGAACTTTGGTTGATCAGTCACATAGGCAGGATCTGTCTCATATAAAGAACCATGTCTTGTGATATCTATGCCTGATTTCTTCATCATTTGCAAAGCTTGGTTGAAGTTTTCCATCCTGTCTCCTACATTGCTCCCAAGCGCAATCACAACTTCTTGCTCCTTAGAACAAACTTCAATAGATGCATCTGACGACGAGTGCAGGAAAGAAAATCCCGAAGCTGCGAAAAGCACAGAACTTCATTTTAGGCTCCATCAGATTTAACAAAGAAATATCTCAAAGCCATCAGCCCATCACTGTAGCACTTGGTTGAGTGAACCTGAACCTGTTGGGTAAAGCAAATAAATTATTTGTCCCATTTCCATATAAATTTTATCTCCCTGATTCCTTATTATATGTTACAACACTAACTCGAAACCACCTTAGAGCAATTCTAATGGTAGGCACTAGGCAACAAAGGTTGTAATATGAAATTGCTACATAGGAGACATAAGAGAGGAGAAAGATCGGCCTAATGGCTGAAAGTTTTAATCTATCTGGGGGTTGTCCCAAGTTCGAACCCTCAT
>CAAKMY010055592.1:0-10534 GCA_901111285.1 Corrigiola litoralis
ATTAAACAGAAATTAAAACTACGCACCCCCGAGCAACGCCGGGCACCCATACTAGTATATATATAAGCTGTATAGCCATCCATATTTTTTTTAAATGCCACATGGAGACTCCGTATTGGGCAACTTTTACATGATTATGTCTATGTTCTATACTCATAGTTCATAGGTTCAAGTCTGAGTACGTTAAAATCAAACATTATTTTCTGATTAAAAAAACCAAAAGAATGTCCTAAACTCCTAGCC
Source organism: Corrigiola litoralis (assembly GCA_901111285.1). Taxonomy (NCBI): domain Eukaryota; kingdom Viridiplantae; phylum Streptophyta; class Magnoliopsida; order Caryophyllales; family Caryophyllaceae; genus Corrigiola; species Corrigiola litoralis. Next base: position 244 of record CAAKMY010055592.1, read on the forward strand.
TATCATGCAGATGATGAATTAGATTTATGCTATAAGACATTTATCAAATTTTTCCTCAAATATGAGGAGACGGTTCTCAGTGTTCACGGTAGGGAAAGGTAGGATCTGGGAAGATGATCAAATAAATTAGAGGCAGCATCGCTGTTAATCATACAGCAATAATTGCAAAGAAAAGCTACCATGCAGACGCTAAACGTCCTGACACGTGGTACAAAAGGACGTAGACAAACATGACAATAAATAATCTGTGAAAAGTCGTGCTAAGATAATTAATTCCTCCCGATTTCATTGTCTATTAATTCCATTCCATTCCATTCTCTCCTTCTGTCTGTTTTATGGAGGTACTTATCACACTTGACCCACTCCAGTCTCCCATCCTCTTTGAAACTTTCTCCATTTCTACGCGCTCCAATAGGTAGATACTCCAAACAAAGCATGATAAAAAAGCCATTTGCTACGTATTCATGCACCTGTATGGGGCGTGAGGCAGCAACGATGGTGGGGGACGGGGGGTACAATTTCCTACAGCCTATTGATTGCTATAAATTGACTGTGCTTTGCTTTGACCAACTTTCAAATAATGCTCGATCATATGCTCCTTAAGTAGGGTCACTTATGTATGTTAATAATGATTCATACAGTTGCTACTTGCTAGGGCTTATCTCATGGCTAAATCACCGATCAGAATGGAAATATCTATTTTGGGAGGTTAAGTGGGGTCTCAATTAACTTAAGATTATGTTTGTATTAAAATTGGTGGGTGTGACTACCGTGTGAGTGGTAAGGACACTCATCAATTAAACAAGTGGTCAGGGATTCGAATCTTATGTTGATTATTGGCTATCACTAGGCACAATAGGTATGACGAAGAATCACCTAGTAGCTCTTACGAACTTAGTAAGATGGTAGAACATCGTAGGCGAATTGGTAACGACTTTTTTGCATCAAGTTCAAACCCCACCTTTACAGCATATACATTGTGTGTGTGTGATCTTGTTACTTTCATATCAAAGGCATATCCCAATTATATAAAATCCGGTATCACTTCTTTATCTTAATTATTTAACCAATCTGCCTTGACTTTATACACGTACTACACCTCCATCCAATTCACCATCGCTTTGAATAATTATATAGAACCCACATCACGAACAATGCTACTAATTGAAATAACCTGGCTATCTAAGGTTGATCACCTGCATTCGTACCCCACCACTACTAAGAGTACACTCAATATATTCATTATTAATTTGTTTTACATGAAACTCCTTGATTTCAATGTTTGCCTCACAAATCTAGTTTAGTCTCTAACGCCCGCTCACGTCTCACCAATCAAACGATATCATCAACCAAGACCAAGCTCCATAATATTCATCTTTAACCTTGTTATGACAAGCTATTTAAGTAATTCGGTTGACACGAATCCGACAAAAAACTTAAATGAATAATTTGGTTTTGACAAGTTATTTAAGTAATTGGGTTAACACGAATTTGACAAATAACTCAAATGTGTAACTTGGTTTTGACAAGAAATGTTGGCGTAATGTTAACCCATGTATGATCCAATTTAACACTTTATTCTCAATTTATATATAATCATTGATCCCATAAAAAACGAGAATTTAAAAGTGTCACTTTAATGCTTTAATTTATTTCAATCTAGAAATGTCCAACAAATAACGTGAGAACTCGGTAAGACGTCAACAAGTTCGATGCAAGGGCTTTTGATCCATTTAAGTGATTAAATAAATATTAGTTTAATATGTAAGTTAAATGAGTTGTGTTCAAGTTAGACCTGTTTATATTTGACATAATGTGAATCCGACACGAGAAGGTTTGGTATCTAACTCTACCGTAGACTCGCTTGTTCAACGTACATATACCACTAAGCCTCATCTATATCTATATTTATATCTATATCTATATCTATCTATCTATCTATCTATCTATCTATCTATCTATCTATCTATCTATCTATCTATCTATCTATCTATCTAACTATATATATATGATCTTAAACACCTAAAAAACTCTATAGCAAGGACACGTGGTCCCTATTTAATAGGGTAATAAATTACAAAAAAAAAGACTCATATTTATACTATTATATTATACACGAAGAGAGTTTGCAACTTGAGGACACGTGTCATGTATTTACTACCCAACTTAAGTTAAGAAATAAAATAAGGCTACTGAAAGGTCTTTGCTATATTAAGTGACCATGCATTAATCTCACTTCTTAACTCCTCATGTTTTTTTAACTCTTCTACCATGAGAACACAAATAGTGAATTGCACCAAGAAACTCTCTATGTCTTTTCAACTTGAGGACATGTGTCCTGTATTTATTACCACTATTAGTTAAGTAATAAAAGAAAGCTATTGAAAGGTCTTTGCTATATTAAGTGACTATTAATCTTATTTCTTAACTCCCTATGTCTTTTCAACTCTTCTACCATGAGAATATAAATAGTGAATTTCATCCAGAAAGTGAATTGAACACTGAATTATAATTATCATTATCAAATATCTATAATGACAACCCCATAATATCGATCCTTCCTTTATTTTTTAGCTTATAATTTTTCAGTTACAAAGGCATGAAATTATTTTCTTTGTGTCTAAACTCTGTTTTGATGATTACACTTGATCAAGTTGATGACTATTAAGTTATTACATTCAACAACCTTTTTGAATATATGATTTCCTACGAAGATCATAATCCTTTCATAGTTAAAAATCCAGGTTTGTGACCAACGTGTTTAGTATATATGCTTATTTGAGAGATTGGTTTATTGTCTCTATTTTCTTTTTAGTTTAATGAGCTAATTACTTATGTTGTTTTTGTTTTTTAATATCTTTCCCATATAGGTGAAGGTGGTGAGGTCTATTATCAAAGTCAAACTTACAGTATATGTTCAATATTGTATTTAGTATGTCTAATTTTATATTTTTCTATAGTTGTATAAGCTTTTTGATAATGTTTCATGATTTGAACATTTATCATTCGAAACATTCGTGTTTCTTTCTAAATATTGTTTAGTGAAATTGTCATACATGAGCCATTGTAATTCAAAGTCTAACTACAAGTGGGCATATCCACATAACTGTACAAAAGAAAATAATAATATACTTTTGGTATACTAGAAATACTTAAGCAACCTTCCCGAGCATCGCCGGGATCAAAAACTAATTATACTAAAAGAACAACCACTTAGCAACATTAATTGTGAGCTTGCCACGTAGCAATGCCACATGTCGCTACCATGTTATTTTACCCATTATTTATTTATTTTAAATTAGCTATCTCTATCATCTTTATGACATTACACCACTAAAAATGGCAATAGTAGATTCTTTCTTGATTGTTAACAAATATACACAATCTTTTTAAAGGAGAAAAATCATTATGTTCAAAATGAAAGACTTAATAATTTCTTTGTTGTTCAATAACACTTAAAATGACAACATTAGATTCTTTCTCCATATAGATGGTTGATAGGATACTCAAACAATTTAAAGGAAAAAATCATCTAATAAAAATATCAATAAAATTACTAAGACCTATTAACGTGATATTTACTATTATGATCCATAAATATCAATCAGGGATATTATCCTCTAATAAAAATGTCAACAAATTTTTAATATTATCATCCATTAATATCAATCAGAAATATTATCCTCTAATAAAAGACCTTTATATTTGTTATTATTTTAAAAAAAAAGTTACAATGATTTCTTCTATAATATTCTATAAACTACTAAATATATATATTTTGCTTATAATTTTTTTTTTGACAATAAACCATGCTTGTATAAACGAAAAATCTCCACAACTACAATAAACTTCTACATTATATAAAATAAACAAAAATCACAACAATCTTTTCATATTCAATGAAAGCATCGAATTAAAATATAAGATAAGAAAGGGCAGATGTCATAGCCAGACCTATAATACAAACTTTACATAAAATGTTGCATTTGGGAAGATTACAAGATCTTTCAAGAAAATATGGGGAAAAAAAAGTTCTCTCAAACATTTCGATCAAAAATATACATAAGATAAGATAACCATTTTTAAGAAGATTTTGGCTGAACAATGGGAAAGATTGCGGAAATTGCGCAAAGTTGGGTGAAACTACGGAAGAATAAAGAAATCGGACCAAAACAACTGATTGATTATATATTGTTTCCATGTTTAGATCTTCATTTGACTATATAAAAAAAACTAAACTTCTCAAAAAAAGTATCCCACCATCTTTAAGAAAAAAAACTACGGAAGAGGGAGTGGGAGAGACATATGGAGAAATAACTAAAATAGAAGATTTTGATTTACATTATAAGAAAGAGAAGAAAGAATCAGTTCGTGTTTGAAGGAATGATGATGGTGATTGTGCATAAGATAGATTAAGAGATGATAAGAAAGGTAGATGACACAAACCATCAAAAGTATAGAAACTGCAAAGTGCACGCGTGGAGTTGATAGCATTTTAACATCTCCTTCTCTTATACTAGGTTCCATTTTTTTTCCTTTTAATCATACTATTGGGTATTTGGGGCAATGTGCAGGTGATGAAAAAGTCCATGAAAAAAAATTCTTTTCATTTTTGTATCTAAAGTTCCTACAAACAATATTTATTCTTTGTTGCAATTGTTTAGTTCATCAATATGTTTATGAAATTCAAATTACTCATAATGGTGGATTTACTAATTTATTTTTGTTTGAAAGAAGTACGTATTAGTGTATAATAAAAAAGTAAACTTTAAGCATGGTTTTATATTCATCATGATCATCTTTAGCCTAATGTTATGTGATACTGTTTTCCTTGAAAAACAACGACATTACCCTAAAACATGCTTATTGACAAGATCCTCAAAGAATATATTATTGGTTTGGGTTTTTCTTGTATAAATTAGTACATGGTTGTATTTTCATCTTGGTAGTGGATTTGTACTTGATACCTTTTACTGTATTTTCTTTTTTCCATTAAAATGTATATACAAATATTGTTGATAGTAGCCATACTAAAAATATTGCAATTGAGGTTAAAGAAATCCATTGTGGTTTGAGGTATATATAAACTTCATATTATTTATAGTTTTTCTATTTTTTGGTGAATTTGGTTGTGGTTTGTTAACCTTCAATACTGATCTTCTTTTAAATATTTTTTAGGGTTGTTCAATATGGCTTTATTTGCAAGATATCATATATGATTTGACTTAAGTTATTATTATTTTTTGTTTGAGTTGATTAATGAACTTCTGTAATTAGTGCTACTTCTTCTATACAACTTTCTTCTTTGGTATGCCATATGTTGATTCTTTTTGTTTTATTTCATTTAACTAATAAGTGTGTAACGTGAGTATAGTTATTTTTATACAACCCATCCTATTGTCAAGTACATAGGAAAATGTGAGACACAAATTGTACGATTAATTTGGTTTGTTTACACTCCGGATAGTTATAGATAGGTTTTGGAAATTAAGCTTGATGTTCTCATCTATGTATTATCGAAGTTGGTATGATTTGATTATGGAAATCAAGCTATGTCAGTTTTATTTGTATTAAAATTATTTAGGTTTATCCTTTATCTTTTTTTTTTTTTTTGAAAATTAGGTTTATCTAGCCAAAATTGAGTATATGGCATATAAGTTATCAACTTTTTTGGGTACATTTAAGAACTTATACGTTTTAAAATTGTCAACTTATTTGTTTTAGATTTGAAAAATTTGTTTTGGGGTACAAATTCAAATTTTTTTTTTTTGGTACAAAAAACTTTTATTATATATGGAATAGAAAGTAGAAATTGAGTATATAGCATGTAAGTTGTCATAATTATACCAAATTTTATGCTCACACTAAGGGTTGAAATATTAAAGAGTTGATTACCTCATAACCATTTCAAGTAAAATTAAGAGTCACTCAATAATAATGGGTGCCTTTATATACACGTCTCATCAACATTATAAGTGAAGTGACAAACTTCAGCAAAAAAAAAGTGATCACTTTCACATCGTCAATTTTTTTTTTTAAAAAATAGGCAATCTAACTAAAATTTCCTTTATAGTTTGTTACATTTGATTTACAATTACCTTTTTTACATTTGATTTTGTATTTTACGTAAATGCTTTACTTATCTAAATTTTTGAGGTTATATATGTATTTATTGTAATTGTAATTGCATTTTTTCTTCATCCATCCATTATTTAATATATTCAAAAAATACAAAATTGTCGTGGAGGAATTGGGAAAATTCACGTCAACATATGGTTTTACTAGCATTGAATTCAAACGATGATCTAGAGGTCTATCATATGTTTTACGGGCTAAGTGAAGGATGTACCCTCTTATGGATATAGAGGTGCGACATGTGGATGGAGCAAGAGGCTCTCACTTTTTAAAACATTGACCTTACACTTTTAATCTCATTGATCGAGAATGATACTTTGTGTCATCCTATCTTATTCAGGAAAGGAAAAGTTATAACAAGTAATATTTTTCTGTCGTTATTGGTAATACATAATGCTTAATTATGCAATTCCTATAATTTTTTGTTTCTATTTGCATACTAATAGGTGATAAATACTAACATTGAGAGAGACACATACATTTGGAGCGTAACTTAGTTTAGTTTTGTGCTGGCGCAACTAATGTTATCAGAAGTTGAAATTACATTTGTTAGACTATAATAGTATCATATAAGATTTTTGTTAATTCATGAATGCAATTATTGTTCATCCGTTCGTATGTTGGTGGTCGTGTAGGCCCTAATTCCATTGCACAATTTAGTTAAGGTAGTGTTTGGGAACATGAAATTGATTTCAATATCAAGAATTGAATTCTTGAAATTGAAATTCCAGATTTCAATTCCAATTCCAATTCCAAATTGTTGTTTGCGAAATACATGGAATTGTAATCTAGAATTTGAGTCTTAAATTTCTTCATAAACTAATAAAACTTTATTCCAAAAAATTTCATACAATTCATTACAAATTACAAATTTAATATTAAAATTTTGATTGTTGACCAGAGTCAACCTTAAACCTAAATCCAAACCCTAAACATAACCCTAACCCCACCCAAACCCTAAACATAACCCAAACCCTAGCCCACCCAAACCCTAAACATAACCCTAACCCTAAAAGCAATAAACCCCAGCCGCTGTCGCCACCACCACCACCAGCAGCCAAACCCTAAAAGCAACGAACCCCAGCCGCCGCCACCACCACCACTACTACCCAAACCCTAAACGCAATGAAACCTAGCAGCCACCGCCACCACCACAACTACCCTAACCCTCAAAGCAAGGAACCCCAACCGCCGCAGCCACCACCACTATTACCATAACCCTAAACGCAACGAACCCCCGCCGCCACCACCACTACCAGCCTAACCCTAAATAATAGATAGTCGTCGCCACCATTATCATCAATCTTCCATAGTGTCGTCGGATTTGGCGCTGTCGACGGAGCCGATTAAAAACAAGTATTAAATCAATCGCGGCGGCGGTGTTCTGAGACGACGAGTAAAGCGGCGGCGAAATGATGGTTGGGGTTGTCGTGCGAGGAGGAGCGGCGTTGATCTTTTTGTGGCAGCGATGTGGTGGCTGTGTTTTCTGTTGATGAGGGAAGAGAGAGGGAGGGAGAAGGGAGAAGGAGTGAAGGGGGGGGGGGGGAATTGAAATGATAGGGGTTGGTGGTGGAATTGCAATGGGCTTGATATACATGGCTTGGAATTCAACTTGGAATTGGCCCAATTCTAATTTCATGGAGTTGCCAAACATGTGAATTGGGCCAATTCCAAAATTGAATTCCAATTCTGGGTTCCCAAACACACCATAAGTTCAGAATTGCTTGAAAAGAGTTTGAGATGACCAAAACTATGGGGTTATAATAATTTTTTTTAGCTACTTACCTTAAATTGTATGCTGATTACTATTTTTGTAAGGATTTATCCATATTATATCCTTAGTCTCAATATTTTAGTGTGAGACTTATGTAGCTAAAAATGATTGTAATTGCATTAGATATTTATGTCTGTGTAGTTTGATACGTAATACTAGCCGTAATACTTCTTTGGTGCCATTTTGGATATATAATCACTCTTATGATAAACTATATTGAGTAATAAAAAAAATTCAATGGTCACAAATACATTGTTTAAAATAAATATGTTGTAAACAAGATTCTAAAATCTTACGTTGTGGATTCTTCTTTTTGGTCATCATTCACAAATGTGTTAAAAGAAACGACACAGACCGAAATAAAGATAAAAAATAAAATTAAAAATTAAGACCTAGAAAAAGAAAAGAACATTTAATCAAATAAAGATTTAAAGGTAGACAATGAGAATGGAGCTTAAAATTTAAAATGTCGTTATTTTTTATGTTGGTATGTTTCACTCATCATAAAAAGATATTTTAACTCAATTTGTTAGCTATAACAACCGTGCTATTTGCACGGGCCATAAGCTAGTTTTACAATAATGCATTAGCCGTCTTGATGTAACTAGATGGAAGCCAAACTCGAGAATTGTGATACGACTTTTTGTAATGTTTTGATAAGGATGTGATACGACTTAGTGGTTGTTTGGTTGAATATGGTTATTCATAATTCTCATGAATTTCTATTTCCAATGAATCACAAATTCATGGAAAGTGGCCAAAATTATTTGGTTGCAATGTAGGAATTAATTCCATTGGAATTGCCAATCATCAAGGGGGGCTAGCTAAGCCAATTCATCCATATATTTTGTAGGAATTGGAAATTCCCATGAATTCTAAATTCCCATGATTTTGGTTAACCAAACAACTCCAACTTTATTAGTTATGGGAATTCTGAATTCCTATGCTTTTGTTTGTCAACCAAACAACCACTAAGTAAAAGGGAAAATTTAACAAAAAGTATAGGAGACCGATTTTTATACTCCCTAACTCCTTTAACAAAAAGTATAGGAGACCAAATTTTTAATCAAGTCCAATTCACAGTGTATTGTAGATTGTACAAGTTTTGCCCTGATGTTGAGGTTGTAGCTTCTAGATTGGGTTGAGTCTTGATTTTGTGTTTTTTAGGGTGGTTTTATAGCTTAAGTTTTTTACTTTTGCTTGCGAATTTATGAGGGTTTTGTATTGCATAATATGTTATGCCCCGTTTTGAGAAAGAATAGAAATCTAATCTTAAAAAAAAAAAAACGTGACAGCACAAAAGCCTAGGAATCTTCTCCTCTCATATAAGGAGTATTAAAACCAAATATGAATTTGTGAAAATCATTTCCCTTAAGTATAATGTCCACTAAACCGTTCTTTAGAAAACAAAATAATATCTATTGTCTACAGTAAAACACCGATAACAATGCCTCTTATGCTTAATACGAAGTACATAGATAGCACATATACAACCATACTCCCTCTGTCCCTTCAGTTTTCCCCCATTTTATTTGGGACTAAGAATTAAGAAAGTTGTTGTGAGTGGAGATAAATGATTGGAAAACAATTTCCTATGCAAATTAGAGACCCATGTGCAAAATAAAATAAGGGTGTTTTGGTAAACAAAGGTAATGAGTGGTGAGCCAAGAGGAAAAAACAAGAGTGTTTTTGTCTTTCAAAAAGGTAAAGGACATGTTATTTATAGAAACGGGGGGAATTGGATGAGACACCCCAAATAAGAATATGGACGTAGAGAGTACTCATTATACTCTATCAAAATTCCACCTTCTTTTGATTTTACGTAGCCTTTTTTCTAATGGCAAATATAGAATAGAAGGGAATGCCAAATGTGTCAACTGATTGAATAAATTTGTAGAGAATTGTATACGTTCTTCCTTTTGAGTAATAAAACTCTTTTTACTGACTAGGAAAAATAACAAACAACGACACTGTTTAGTGTCTTGGAGCACAATTGATGCACACATCTGACTATTGATTCGGATTCATATCCTCCGTGTGGTTCTACAAAGTTATATTATAATCATTTGGGATTTGACTCGCATTTCTATTTAAAGAAAGATGAAGAGATTGTTAATGCTCATCTAGGTTTTTTTTTTTTTTTTTTTTCTATCATATGTCGTCTTTTAAAATGTTAGCCATGGCCCATGGGTAAACATTAACAATCACATCGTAACCAACTAACCATTTCCAGTCACCCGATAAAGTCATTATGCATGATACAGGTAGAGCTGTCAAAAGCTGACCCGAACCCGAAAACCGACCGAAAACCGACCTGCTGATGACCCGAAGAAACAGTACCCGACAACAGACCGTGACCCGACCTGAACAAAACCCGAGACC
>CAAKMY010055604.1:0-16872 GCA_901111285.1 Corrigiola litoralis
CCCCGTGAATCCATCCCACCCCCTGGTACCCCCCCTCTCCCGATACATGTCAGATTTTGGCTGACTCACCCAACCCCACCCTTCTTTGTACAATACCAACTACTACTATCCTTTTTAATACTCTACTCATCCCTTTGTATAGGACCCTTTGTATACATCAACCAACTGATACTACTCCCCCCAATACATTCAGACAAGGGATTGGAAAATTTTTCCCTCCCAAATTCATTCAAACAACATTTCACCCAAAATCAAATATTTGGAGATTTAGGGTTTCAAAAAATTTGCGCCACAATCAAAATTTTAAAATTGAAGACAAGAGTTAATAAAAATTCTTTGTCATTACCCTCTCAATCCTCTATCAACTATGAAAAGATCATAAAAATTTAGTACTTATTCTCATAAAAATTTAGTCTTCAATCGCCACTAAGTACCTTTCTTGATGGCACTGCCTTCTGAGGTCTCGTTCGGATGCTTCCATGTTAGAAGGCAAAATACCCTGCCCATCCACGCCAAAAGAAGGCTTCTTAACTGCATTGTGCAAAAACAAAGAAAAACAAAGAAAAGCAAAGCTTGCTTCTTCTCTCAGAATCTGGTTGTGTATCATTTAGCCTAGAAGTAAGTGTGGGAGCTCCTGTATGTTATATCTCTGACTGTAAACTCTCATTTCTTGTGGCTGCTTCGAACTGGTGAGTAACATCCATTAGAAGAGCTTCTAGCTTCTATTTTTACTGGTGTGTAACATCCAGTGTGAGTAGATTCATATCCTTGTTCTATTGCACTGTGGTTTTTTGATAGTTGAGAAGCAATATTGTTAAGTGGGACTTGACGATATGACTCTTTAGTCTTTATCAAAGCTAACCTCAGTTAGTTTGGTCATATTCAATCAGTTTTCTTATCATAACTAGAAGTCTCAAATGGTTTCTAAAGGAAACTTATTTCATCTGATCATATTGTCTATCCTATCTGATGAGTTTGTGCATCAAAAACAACAATCCCTTCAGCACAAATTAAATGTCTCTTAAAAAAACAAATGCAGTATTAAAAGGGTGAAAATGATTTAGAGCACAAAAGTAGAAATTGAATCGAAATATGAAATGACTATGTGTGGTAAAAGAGCTCTAAATAATGACTATGTAAAGCTGAGATGAACTAGTGCTTCTAGCTTCACTAGTTCAGTGCTTCATAGTACCTGATTCCCTAAATTTTTTTTTTTTTTGAAATAGATCTAAACAAAACATAAAACTAACCACAACTAATGTAACGAGCTAGTTCTACCCGCACAAAAAACCCTAGTCGCATTAGCAAGAACGTGCGCCTCTGTCACCACAGCTCTATCCACTTTGCAAATCCAGCAAATTTGAAGCTGCTGGCCTAGATACTAGATATCCAAGCAAGTCCATAAGACAGAAGTCGGGATTGGAACATACTTACGCAAACTTAACACCAACTGTAGAGCATCCGTGAAGATTGTTATGTTAGGAATATGTTCTTGAATTGCCCATTTGATAGCTCCAATACACGCTTGAGCTTCAGCCATGAGACTATTCGCATAACAACCAACTTGTGTACCCGAAATGATGGTTGTGCCTTGTAAATCAGGCTTGATGGTCCAAGCAGCAGCTAGGAAATGCGAAGCCGTCCACGAACCATCCACAATAGCAATAAGACCAGAATCAAATCCGATATTAGAATCACCATCATTACCCAAATTAACACAAGTGAAACCAAGAGGCCACAAATTATCAGAGGAAAGGCCACAGTCCAAAGAGAAGAGTTCCTCAGAATATCTCTTGGCCGCTAGCTGATCTTGAACGCAAGTGTCTGCATGCAGAATATACCCAGGGATGCTTAAAGAAGCACCCTTAAAAACAATGTTTCATATGACACCAAATCGACCAAAGAGTGGCAATCACCAAATAGAAATTAGAAGGGTCCTGCTGCTTATCCCCAAAAAAGGTGAGCAAGTCCATTAGCCACTGTTTCCAATGAAGCAAACTACTAGCTTGTGTATTGAGTCGGATAGAAGAGGACCTCCTAATCTGCTGCGTAACACTGCAATACCTAAATAAGTGATCCAACGTCTCCAAAGTTTTATTGCAAAGTGCCCTAAAATTCTTTACAACATTGATTTGAGATGTATCAATAATAAACTTGACAAGCATAATCGAACTTGCACAAACAACTTGGGATAAGCCCCAAGCATGTTGATCTCCCACCTCGCTCCTCATCTTTGCATAAATAATTGGAATCTCACTTTTGGTTCTACTCTTTAATATATCGACTACTCACTACTCTTTATTGAACTTAAATAAAAATGGATGCTGAACATTGTATCACTTAAGTTACATAATCGGATAAATGGAATGTAGACAAAAGGCAATTTTTGAGGCACAGCATCAAGCACACATATTCCCCCACCCTTCTCCTCCCTCTTGTGGTTTACCAAGAGCTCTGTTACAACGTTGCCATTGTTGTCGAGCAAGGAGATTGGCAAGTTAACCAAATGCTGGCTAGATCCCCAAGTGAAATAAAGGGCGTAACACATTTCTGTTCCAAGTCATAAACACCCAGATCTTCAGCAATGTAGATAGAATTCGGCTGCAGTCCCGGACAATCTCTAGCTAAGACAGCAAATGGTTCACTATTTGATCCTATGAACAGTACCTGGTCATCTATGGACCTCATATACTCCACCTTCTTCCTGCCTAAATCAATTTTAAACACGTCGATTGCATCCGTTTTGTTGGCAAACTTCTCCGAATCAGAAAACTGCCTAGTGACCAGGAACAGAACTGGCTCGTTGCCATACTCTTCAGCACCCTCTATTAAGTACATGTCCCTATGATATTTTTCTAAAAAATCCGAAAGAAGGCCGCGGCTATGCGCCTGTGTGTCCTCAAAGTCACTACCAAAACAGAACTTGTCTATAACTCTGGGAAGCGCACTGTCACCGAGCACATCCCAGCTGTGTATTTCCAACTCCTTCGACTTCTCATGCCAACACATCTTATATGCGGTGTTGGTGCTCTCTCTATAAGCGAGTGGAATATCCTTATACGAGAATAAGTCATACCGGTTCCAACCCTTGCCCATTACTTCATGTGAGCTCAACGGGTAGTGATCCTTGTCCGCGCTTCCACCTGAATCACAAGGCTTACTCCTGTAGACATAGAATCCGCCACAAGGAGTTTCTGGACAGTGTGTTAGAGCCATCAGTGCAAAGTCCTCAGGTTTGGATATTGGATTCCCTACCAGACTACAGCGGAGAAGGGTGCTATAGTAATCCATGTTTAAAGCCCCTAGCTTGAACGAATGGCCTTCGACATAAGGGTACGACAGATAAAGCTCCGCCATATCTCCAGCGAATACGGTCCACCCACGAGTAGCTGCCGTAGCACTTGGTGTAGGGTGGTATCACCTTGTCTTCGCTTCTGTTGATCTTCACCACCATCTTGTCTACGAGGTTGAAGTAGTTATCAGTTGATCCGAAACTCATGTTTATCGAGTCCGGTGGAAGCATTAGCCACGGCGTTCGTGTTGATGGCAGTGCGGGCAAGTGAAAAGGCGCTGTTGTTGTCGATGATGTGAAACTTCTGGCTACTTTGTGAATGGCTGAAACTCTATGGGGTTGAAAGATAGTTGTACAGGGAAGAGGTGAACCAACTAGCCATTGTCCCTTGTTTTCTCTGCAGGAGCTTGGGTGTTTTGGCTCGGAAAAGGGCAGCAGCCATGCTAACACTGGAATCTGTATACAAGGGATTATTTTCTTCTTGTGCGTTTCCTCTGCTCTAGATTTTGTTTAGATTGTTATATGTATAATATCGTAAAGATATTGTTCTTCTATTGCATAAAATGTTATTCGTCAAAAAAGATTTCATGGTATATTTGTGATCTTTTTAGCTCAAGTAGTTAAGTTATTATATCATCAGCTTTACTATCGGCTATAAAGTTTTCCAAGAATAAAACATATGTACTAAAAGACTACGGGGTACTCCGTACTACGTAACAGACTAGCTTTGCCGAATTCATCCATTACTCCATTAGATTATGTATCAAGGTAATGTGGGAGATTGCTTGGTTTTTGTGATATTGGAGCAACTGATAGAATTAGTAAAACGTAGTACTAAGTCTGAAACTCTGCATTTGCTTGCGTATAGAAATAGCGTTCTGCGAAATGATAGGACCCTTACAGCTCGTTTGGTATATATTTGGGATTGGGAATGAGAGTTGAGCTGGGAATTTGGGGTGGGAATTTAAATGGGAGTTTGATAAACAATTCTCACTCCCATGTTTGGTATGTGGGATAGGGATTGTGAATAAACTAGTTAGATTTACATTTATATCCTTTTTTAAATGAGAGTAAATGGTTTGGATGGGTAGATGAGTTTTTAAGTGATGGTCTGTTAATAATTTTAAGTTGGAGGATGAATTCCCNNCCCCTCCCCTGGTAATAGATCACTAGGAGTTGAGCCTCCCAACTCCCATTCCCAAACCCTCTCAACTCTCAATCCCACCTAAACAAACAAGGGAGTTTGCCCTATTGGTAGTTAAACTCTCATTTCCAACCCCAACTCCCTGTATACCAAACGAGCTGTTAGACTTTAGCTCTTAGCAGTTAGACTTAGCAATATGGTTAAAAAGTACACAAAAATGTGTAAATGGTACATAAATAATACTAGAGTTTAATCAAGTATACCTAAGTTCGTCGATTTTTCATTTTCGACCCTACATGAATACCACAAATGGTATTTTTTAGAACGTGTACCAAATGGAAGTTTTTATTTCATATAACGCTCAATTTGGAATAATATTTTTTTCTTTTGGTATATAGGAGCAGGAGAGAGAATATGCACAAATTATCTAGAGAGACGATCTAATTTAGCTTAAAATAAAACTCGGACATTAATAGGCTTATATTGGTCACTATCGAGCTTAAAGTGGTTACTTTTTATTAACATAATTACGGTGACCATTTTAAGCTAATACGGTGACCAATTTCAGCCCGTCTAATTTTAACATGGTATTATACGAGACTAACGGGAGAATATGAGGATTAAGATATAAGATAACCCCTAATCATCAGAGGTGTCAAAACCGACCCGACCCGACCCGATACCCAATTCAACCCGAAAAATGGAAACCGAAAATCGACCCTAGCTGACCCAAAACCGATTTAACTTGAAGTATGACCAGATCCAACCCGAATGATACAGATATTGAACACATAATTGTTGAGTTATAGCTGACTATCATCAAAAATCATTTAAACTTTGTTTTTTATAGTATATTTTTGCTATTTCTTGAAATGTGATATTGTTGGATTGAATTTTGTTAATTTGATATTATAGTAGAGAATAACTCGACCCGAAGTTGATCCATTTGAATCAAAGTTGACCCGATCCGAAAGAATAAATGACTCGATGTGACCCGAACCTAATATAACCCCAACCGAAGCCGAACTGCCCAAAGACTATCATAACCCGAGTTAACCAGAAATAGACATGACCTGCACCGAGCTGACCCGACCCAAAACCACCCCGCCATGCTAGATTGCCGGCTCTACTAATCATTAGACCAACCTTATTCCTCGTTATTTGTAATATTAAGCAGCAAGAGAACGATTGTACACAAGAGCAGCAGAAATTTGGCCAAGCCCAACATCATCAAACTCTCTGGTTGACTCACTGTGAGCAGTGACTTCTTCTGGAGTGGCACAGTGGCACTGCAAGTGTTGTGCTAAGTAGAAAAGATGTCACTGGGGTATGCAAATAAGCTGTCTAGGAAAGATGATGTGGGAGCTGTTGGAATGCCTGAGCTTTTTGACCCTCCTTACATTCTACACCACAAGGTCTTTACTGTTCCCATTTTCTTCTTTTTTTCATGTTCTCTAGCTGTTATCAAAATTTCCCATTTTTCATTTTGGTGAGGAACAAGGTTTGCCCAATGGTTGGTAGTTCAACGTGTTTGGGGGTTGTTCCAGGTTCGAATCCTCATGTCCCCTACCCCGCAACATTAGCTGCTCCCAATGTACCAAAAAAAAGGGATATTCGCTAAAATGTCCTGAGGTATACGTAAAAATCCAAAATACCCCTCTACTATTTGGCAGTACAAAATCATTTTTAGGCTTATTCACAAAGTACCTTATTCTTGCTTATTTAGGCTTTTCTACCATGTCCTATGCAATTTTGTATTGTTTTTATTTTTTGGGTTGTCTTTGTTTATTTGATGTTGTCTATGATAAGCTTTGCATATAGCTTCTAGTCTAGTGTGATCATGAGGGCCGTCCCGTGGAATTGTGAGGCCTTGTGCGAATTGTCAATCCGGGGCCCCAAACTCAATCTACAACTCATTCAACAAATTATTTTACACTAAAAAGATTCATAGTTCAACCCAATTGAAATAAAGTTAAAATGTACTATATTTTTTCTAATTATTAGCGGGTTACTTTAAGTTCGGGGCTCTATGGGGCGACCCGAGTTGCTACCCTAATAGCCAACCGTGGTGATCACTGAAGGACTGTGGAAAATGGAGGTTTGTCGTGTGTATAGTGGCGCAGCCAGAATTGTGATGTATGAGGTCATTTATAATATGAAGTATAAACACATGATACACTTTGAGTATGGGGTCGTTTGTCAATAGAATTTGCATTCTAAAGGAAGTTATCTATAATTTATAAGGAAAAGTATTATGAGTATGGGGTCAAGTGACCCCTTTGCTAACAATGAGGCTCCGCAACTATGTATATCCGAAGGAGTTGGAAGGGTCATTACTGGTGGATTTTTTAAAGTAATGGCCTAAATGTCTTTCTTGTTCATTGTTGTGAGTAGTACGTCAGTCGATAGCCTTGCAATCAAGCATACATGGGAAAGGGCTGTGTTGATCTTGGGAAACACGTGGTGGTATTTTATGGATATTTTGGAGAAAGTTAGTGTAGGGAAAGTGCAATGGCCGGGTTTTTGTTTGCGACATGAGGCTGAATTTGAGTTCATTTATTACGTTTGATAGGCTGAAGAAGGTTAGAGTTGCTATGCTGAAAAGATTATGTGATATCGTGAGAGGTTCTTGAGGTAGGTACTTCTGTGAGACTTGTGGGGCTCTTTTGGGGTGCAACGACTAGACGGCGACGAGAGTATTGTGGAGAATATATATGATTTTTGTTACTATCTGTGGATTTAAGGGAGACAACAGCGGCGACTACATTTAGTGAAGGGGTTGTAGTTGACTTTAATATTGAGTGTTAGAATAGATGCCTTGTAAATCTATATAAGTGATTTAGGGAAGTATTATAATTCCATTTGATAGAATATTTAGAAGAGCTTTCAGAGGTAGGTCGAAACGATGCTATTTTACTTTTGGAAGTTTAGCAATGAAAGCGAGATGGTCTCTTGCTTATGCTAAGAGTTTATGCCTCTGGACTTCGTCCTCGTCCTCTTAGTGATAGAGGGTCTCAACTTCCAAGTGGACTCGTCATGGCTGATGCTTTATTATTGTGATATCAAAGTAGGATTTCCATTTTCAGGAAGATCCGAAGTTGAATTTTGCATGAACAATTGACTCTAGCAGATTTTACGGTCACATTCAGGTATGCGCAAGTCTACTGTGTCTTCCAGAAGCAGCATTGGCTTTTAGAATCAAATTGCATGATATCACGTGAGAATGGGAATAAGCTATCGGCGCAAGTAAACCAATATGTAAAGGTTTCCTATGTGGGGATTATCTACTGGCACAAATCAGCCGATACGTAAAGTTTTTCAGCTTGGTTTCTCTGGGAATATAAGTTTTAAGTGAAAAATGGGTTCAATTTGATCGATATGACTTGTACTTTGTCCAATATTTTGCTATACAAAGCAGCTGTACACAATAAAAGGGCGATACAGCCCTTAAAACCATAATAAAAACAAGCCACAATCGTGACTAATACAACATTATAATCCTGGAAGATGATAGTATCTAGTAGGAGAGATATAGTGCATGGTACTGTCTGACTTCTGTATGTCAATAAGTGCGTCTGTCAAAACTTGATGCATATCAAGAAAGGAGAATCAGGGTCATTAAGGTTAAGTGTGGGGGAGGAGTGGATTTAAGGCAGTACCTGCTTTACATGAAGGGGCAACTCTCTGGAAAGTGTATTTTGTCAGAGCTAAAATTTCTGAGTCTGCGAAAAGAAAAAAGGTTCCGCTGTACTGCTGTTAAAATTAAGAGAAATTGGCTGTGATGCACTCCGTATAACTTGATTTCTTTTCCCTTTGGGTTAAAACAGGTTTCTTAAAGGTCAGTATGATTAATAAAGTATTAAAAAATGCCTTTGTGATTCGGTGATGACATAACATGGACTTTTATATTACATAATTTTATTGGAGGTCAGAAGCAAAACATTGGTGAATTAAGGCATGTATTCTGTTTTTCGCAGTTCTGAATGACCGAAACTGAAACTTTCTGCGTATTTACTTCAAATTCTCCAGAATCCAGAAAATATTACTGACACTTGACTGAAAAACAGTAGCTTTTGCGCTTGATTATTGAGTCTTGTATGCAGTAAAATTTTCTAACTTCTAAAAGTACTACTTTGTCTTATCATGATTTTGTTCCTCGCCGGTTTTCTTTGTTCTGGCAGGTTGAAGAACTTGCAGTCATCATACAGAAGGTAAAGGTTTTTTAAGAGATCATCACTGCTGGTAGTATATGCCAGCATTTCCTTGATGTTTTTCCTTGAGGTTAAAGTTCGAATTAATTGAAACTGGCAATATTTTGCCCTGCAGAGTAAACATCTAGTAGCCTTTACAGGTGCTGGAATCGCAACTGCTTGCGGTATACCTGATTTTCGAGGTCCTAAAGGAGTATGGACTCTCGAGGTAACTCATGAAGTCATGAATCCTCACCATACTTTTTACTTATATATATATTTTTTTCAACTTCCTTTCCTCTCTCATATTTCTAATTATCATACTGTGTAATTGTATGATTTTTCCTTTTACCATTCTCAGCGACAGGGCAAGGGTGTTCCTAATGCATCATTACCATTTGACCGTGCAATGCCTAGTTTGACTCACATGGCCTTGGTTGAACTAGAAAAGGCTGGCATTCTGAAATTTGTGATAAGCCAGGTTAGCTCAGCACTCATAAGGTCAAGTACAGTAGTTTATAAATTCTGGCTCCGCGTATAATGTAAATGCAAATACCTGCCCCTCCCCCGGTCGGCTTCCTAATCCAAAAAGGGGGCAAAAAGCTGCAATTTTCTCGTCATAGTTAAGCTTTTTTTTGTTAGACCCCTGACGTATTTGTTATCCAATTTAAACAGCTTATGATTGCATATTGTCATGATAAGCCGTCTTATCTAGGCCATGCTTAAGGCTTGCCTCTTTTATCGTTTATGTTATCCTTTATCTTCATGTTTAAATTGATTGTTCCATGTCGTTGGGCTTGCTCAGTATGGGCAGTTCTTGCCTTCTGGTCGTGGTCTTCAACATATAATATATCACTTTTTTTTTATGGTATACTTGGCTATGTTCCAGCTGCCGTTGATTGTGTTGTCTAGCCATCTTCAATCTTAATTGCGGAATATTGCTCTAACTACTTGCATCCTGCTTTACTTAATCAGTGTGTTTTGTATTTTCTAGAATGTTGATGGTCTGCATCTTCGATCTGGTATACCTAGAGAAAAACTTGCTGAACTCCACGGGAACTCATTTAAGGAAGTTTGTACTTTGTGTGCTATGGAGTAAGATTCCTGCTCTGAAATCTGATTTGTACTTTATTAGACAAATTGCAATTAATTCCTATAGCATCTTTCCTTTTGGCTTATGAGAGCATTAGAGTAGTAATTTTTGAATGACGCCCAACTGTGAAGGTATGTACGAGATTTTGAGGTGGAAACTATTGGGTTAAAAAAGACACCTCGCCGCTGTTCAGATGAGAAGTGCAATGCGAGGTTAAGGGACACTGTTCTTGATTGGGAGGTAACTTTTTGATTGAAATGTTGTCTTCAACTTTTGAAGACCCTTGATGATGTTTCTGTTTTGCCTTGAAGTCCTTACTTTTGAGAGTTTCATGGTTTTGAGAGATCAACTTTATTTTACTAGAGGAGACGAAATTGGTTCATACAGTAGTTCTTACTTCCTTCATACACATATCTGGTGACTCATTAATCATTATCAGTTACAAGGATTTATAGTTTGTTCTATATTTGCATGTTGAGGTGCCTAAATGGAGACACATTCTTTTTCTTATTTATCTTTTTTTTGTATGGTAATTCATGGGTGTGTATCTACGAAAGTTTGCAGCTGACTCATAAGATTCTTTGCATAGTCTATTGCTAAACTAAAAATATCCATGATTTTTGTAAACCAGCAGGATTTTTTGTAAATATCACTTTTAGGATTATATATTTGGCATGTTATCTACTTGTTAGTTAGTTGCTTTTTTTCGTTTTTGCTTCTTTTATATTTAAACCTTGATTAGTGTCTCCTCTCCGTCTTTCGTTGAGGGAGAAGTTCTGTATTTGGAAAAAAAGATCTTTTGATTGATCAAATGAGGAAGCCTGTTCATTTCTTCTAATAATGTATTATTATCAACCAAGAGTTCTTTTGCTTAATATATTTTCACAGCTGGTTTCTATGCTACACATGTAATGGTCTGCATGTACGTATGGAATTGATGTTTAATGAATATCTGAATACTTTGATGCTGCGTAACTGTCAATACTAAGCCATGATTATACAACGTGAGCAAAAGAAGACTGGGTGGGTTGCCACCAATATCTGGTGGAGCATTCTAAGTTACAATTTGCTCTGGCTGTCTGCTTTCTACAATATGATTTTTCACATGCTTTGCTTAGTGAGAGGACATTTAATGCAATATGATTTTTCCTGTCCTTATCAACGAAATAGCGGCTTTAGAATGGAATTGTAGATGGTCATATGAATATAAACTGTATTACAACTTTCTTACTGTTCTGATGCGTTATTGGTATTCTCAGGGCCTACATGCTGAATGTACATATTTGGTGACTTCTTGTAGGATGAATTGCCTAGGAAAGAGTTGAACTTGGCTGAGAAACACTGTGAGATGGCTGATGCTGTACTGTGTTTAGGTACCAGGTAGGTTGAAAGGATTATACATTTCAGCATAGCTACTGGATGTGCTATAGTTGATCCTTCCCATTTTTGTTTTTGGTCACCTGTTCCGATTTTATCTGCTGTCACAAAGAATATATTGAGTTCCTGGCTTTATAATTGCTCTTACAGTTACTGTGACAATATTATATACTTCTACTTCTCCTTGAAGCCTTATTGGTTTTTCTTGCACCCTATGTCCATGCAAGTTTCTTTCTAAGGCTTCCCAATCGTTCCTTGCAAGCATTTGGGCTTTCTGAATTGTCTTGTGTAGAATACTTTTTTTTTGTTGCTACTAGCTACTAGTTTTAATTCTTTGTACTTGCATCTCTGTGTAGTGAAATTTCTCACATTTTGGGATGTGGTGTTCATGTCATGTATGAGGTGAAAAATATGTAAAAGCATCACAAAAGATTGCTAATAAAATATGGTTTACTGTCTAACAGAGATGGTACACCATCTTATTAGCCTTCTTATCTTTCTATATTAATGCAGTTGCTTATTAGAAGTCACTCATGGCTTGTACTAATATATTTTCCTGATTTATATTGTTTCATCTTCTGAATCTTGGATAGATGATTATTGGCGATAATTATGTCTCTTTTCCAGTTTACAGATAACTCCGGCTTGTGATATTCCCTTCAAAACTCTGCAGAATGGAGGGAAAGTTGTAATAGTGAATCTTCAGGTAAATCCTTCTGCTGTTTGATAACTATTGCCCTTCTTTTGTTGCCGACTCACTGCTTTGATGTCCTATTAATAAAGAAATGTTATGGGCACAGAAATAGGTTATCACAGAAAAGAATTTCTTACTCCCTAAAGCTCTTACATAGCTTGGCATCCCACAGTTTGTATTAAAAGGCTATATTTTTGGTTAAATGATAAGGATGGTGAAGTTTATAGGTGATAGGGGGCTTCCTTTAGGATGAAGGATGATACGTTTCTTAAGGATTCTAGTTTTATTAAAATTTGCTTGAAATGATCAAACGTGCCACTATCAAGGAATTAAAATGTGAGTTACTTGGGAGTCTTATCTGGAAGAGGAGAGAGTGGAGAAGTTTTCTGGCGTACTCTTTATCTAGATTCTAGACATATGGAGAAGGCTTTGCCTTATTGTCTGACTAATCAAAACCTTTTTACTAGTTACAGGGGTCTATGTTGGTGGAGGGAATCGCCTCCTGCAGCATTATGCTACTAGAGGAGTAGAGGTAGCTCTTGCCACCTATACCAACTGACTCATATTTTTTACATGGGCCATGGTCTATAGATGGTTCCATATACTTATTGAGTAATGGGTTGCATTTGTTCTGAAAAAGTTGAGACTCCGCCACTCCGGTAACTACTTAAGAGGTTGAAGTACTAAAAATCGTTGGTATTCACTAAACCATCATTAATAAAAGCCAATCCTGTTGCTCAAACAATTGAAGAGTTGTGACCTCTCTTGGTTTTCCTGTGCCTATAAGTGTTCTTTGTTAGATGGAGACCTTTTGGCTTCTGACAATTAGAATAAGTGATTGCTAGAGCCATGGTCAGCTTTATTTTTCGACAAGACTACAACATTGCTGCACTAAATTGATGGGAGAAAAAAGGATAAGGAATTAAAAAGAGATAGAAAGAAGGAAGGGGGGGGGGGGGGAAGGGGTAATTATTTATACCCAATTGAACTTGCCTGTATTCGACTTATAATCCTCTGAATTTTCTAGATTGGATGCAAGAGAATGGTGATCTATGTTTACTAAAATGCTGGGTTCATAGTTTAGGTAATTGATTTCATCTTTCCGATTTCGGCTTCAGACACTGCATATTCTGAAGAATTGTCAGATGGGAATGTTAGTGTTGTTTTTATTTGGCAATTATATGTGTTAGTTAGACGTTCTGGCCGTTGTTTGGTCTCAATCTGCACTCTTTTGCTAACCCTGTGGTGCGTTGAGAAAATGCTTTAGAGGAAATCCTTAGAAAGTAATATAGTGAATAGAGGGTTATTCTTTTCAGTTCTGGTTGCAGATTAAAGATGTTGTTTCGTTTCTATTACTGATTTAAGTTCCCGAAATTGTAATCAGTCTCCCTGTGGGGGTAAGGCTGCTTATACCCAACCCCTTCCCTCCTCTCCCTGCCCCTCTTGGTCGGGAGACTCTCTGTAGGCACTGGACTAATGTTGTTGTTGTATTCAAGTTCCCATTTGTTGATGGAATGTGTTATAGTGAGAATATGCTGGTGGAAGTCACTTTTGTGGCATGGTTAGTGTAGTTCTGCTGTACACTATTTGATGTGATTTTCACTGAATGGTAGTTTTTCTTCCACACTTACTTTTTTACTCAACGGTCACCATCGTTTAAAATTTTCACAGCCAACTCCCAAGGACAAAGATGCCAGCTTGGTGATCCATGGACTTACCGACGAGGTATCATTACTACTTTGTAAGATTTGAGCTTTCTGGTAGCGTCAACTTGCTTTTAAGAGCATTAAAATTTTCAAATGGTTTGTTTTAACTTGTTAGTGTTAGTAGTGTTGTACTAAAGAAATGTTTTGTAATTTCTTGTGAGTGGTCAAAACTCAAAAACATATCTAAACCACATCAATTTGTACTAGTTCTGAATTTGTCTTCATTGGTTTGTCAATATAGGTAATATCAGGGGTAATGAGCTATCTATATCTCCGCATTCCTCCATTTGTTCGGGTTGATATGTTCCAGATATTCCTCACAAGATGCACCAGATTGTCAGGTTGCTTAGCCAGACTTTCCACACTATCTATAACTTGAAATTTTCACATAACAAATCGTGTATATTTTTTTATTTTTTGGTGTAGAATTTACTTTTAGAGCCTCGTTCTTTTTTGGTGTTAAAATTATCTGGGGAGTTATTTGAAGTTTCTTTTTGGCAATAAGTTGAAATCGTATTGGTATCTGACAATGCAGATAAGCGATTCATGAAATGGAGGCTTAGGGTGGCTAGTGTGCACGGTCTGATTGCCCCGCTGCCTTTCATTAGTTCAGTCGAGGTATTGTCATTCGATTGGATTCAAAATCACTGATGTTACTCTGTGAATTTGCTAATGTTCTTTCTTAGTACTCTGTTGTGTTTTTAGCTCAGTGCCAATATCTATTGATCATCATTATAAGAAATTCTCAATATGTTACGTAGGTTTCCTTCCCTGGAAGGCCAGAACTAAAGGTTGCCACTCTCAACAAGCAACCATTTTTGTTGAAAAGGTATGCTCATATCAAGAATACTGCTTGCTGAGAAAGTTTACACTGGCCTTTTCTTTTTGAATATCTATTATTCCAGGTCATTATACATGTCAATGCAATGTGAACAAGGATCTCAAGTACTAATTGACAGTGAAGCACCATGTTGACTGCATTTGACATTCACTCTTACTATATCCTGTGTCTTGTCCCCGCTATCCACACCAGTTGCTTGCATATCGAATGTGTAAAGGTAATTGATACAATGTGGAAAAACTAACTATTCCAGAGTTATCAGCAGACTATAGCTTCATCGGTAAACCAAAATTTTGTTTGCTTGTTTACAGTTTTTTTTCAATTTGACTGATTTTTTTTTTTTTTTTTTGGATTTATATGTTTTCAGACATATACTGTTTGGGGAATGTAACTCATAAGCTATTATTGATAGCGTCTCTGTGTTGCATACTTTTTCCAGAGCATTGTCACACGTTCATTCAATTTTTTTTATAATGGCTTTAGTAAAAAAGAAGTTTGTCGTCATGGATAAAACTAAAAAAGCTTCGACTAGCTCATGTTAGCTAGCTATCGTTATTTTTTTTTTTGCAGGGAAACAGTTGCAAAAAGATCGTTTGGCATTATGCTGAAGCTGAATCTTAGTGATGGTTGTGGATGTTCATATACAAGCATTGATTTTCCAGTTGACTTTCAGGTACTACTAGTGCTTGCTTCTACATGTTTGACCTAAATACAAGGAAAGGGGAAGCAATGTGTTGCTTTTTAACCTTATTTTTGGCTGGTTTTGGATGTAAAGGTGATCTAATACCAAATAGCATAATATGTTGATGTCACATTAATTCATGAGTCACACGCCCAGAGTTGCATAAGTTACTAATGGAGTATATAGAGAAGTGAGTATTGCTGTTTTCCCTATTTTGGTGTATTTCTCATGGGACTCGACAACTGGAGGTCGACTTTAATTATTATTATTATCCACGCAAGGCATCAGAAATTGTATGCAATATGCAAGCAACCAAGCTTAGATTTTTAAGAAGAGTGAAGCTCTCTAATTAAGTTCTCTTGAAGCTTGCTAGACTGCCGAGTGCCGATTGTGGTAAGAGACTCAGAGCAACAGATGTGACCTTAACCATCTCGTTTCTCTTGTTAGCCAGGGGAAAGATCTTAAGGAAGGTGTGAACTTAATAAAACCTATATGTTAGTCTAGCTAATGCATCATAGCAATTAGACACTATGGATCATCTTCTGAGTTTCTAGAGAGTAACTTCTCTAGGTCTCTGGGATATAATTTGTTGCTTGGGAGCTTCTTCAACTTCCATTATTTTGAGCAACTCTATGGGGTTTCTAAGAGTTCCTTTTATGACGGAGTGCACAAGTATTAGGGTTATGTTATTGCTAAGAATGGGGATCAGGGGGAACTAATGCAATCAGCGTTTCTTCCCTGAACCTTTGTCCTTGATGTTCGGGATAAGTGCCAAAGATAGGTACCCCCTTGAATTCCGAGTCAATTTGTTCGAAATTGGAAAGCATATTGCAACGCTCCAACGCACGATCTAATTCGATATGCTCCGTTCGCCTAAATTTAGTTCAAAAATTATTAAAAGACGTAAAATTTTCATAAAGAAGTCCCACAAGACTTTGCAATGCATTATGTTCTGGAACTTGATTTTTCTATCTAGCCTTTTGTTGTTAGGCTTATGAACTATGAACTTATGTTTTGTTTTAAATTATGAATTTTCTTAAAGGCGTTCACACAGGACATCAATTATGGCAAGGACGATGTGATCCAGAAATTAAAGGAAGCGGCACTTGTTGATAACTGCTGCGGTCAGTTTTCATTGGTAGAGATGAAGTCCCTTTCACAGCCGAAGGGAGAAGTTGCTACTTTTGCAATTGCAACCAATGTTAGTGTGTACAACAACTTCTCACCATACAAGCAAACCAAGCTGCACCACGACTTTGGAGAAGCTAATACTGAAGTGCCCGAGTCAAAAAGGTATAAAATTCAGTGATGTACCGCATTATACTGTTCGGATGTGCCAAATTGTCAATAATCTTAGAATCATCAGCACAGAGTCATTGGGCTATGGTTTACAGACTGAGTTTCTTAAATTCTACGAAGCGCAGAATCCATAGGATCCAAACCCATGATGTAAAAGCCTTGGCGAGTGAGCTTTTGGAAAATTGTTGCTGTATATTTAGCAGTGTAAATAGCTAACCTGTCTGAAGATGACATTTGTAAAGTTCTGGTGATAGACATAGCCTAACCTTAGGACTAAGCATGGATGATGCATTACTCCCCAAGTGTTTAAGACCAGTTGGGGCTAGTTGAGCTGTAAAGGAAACTGTTGCAGTATTCCAGTCCTGACTTTGCCTTTCTGTTATCTTGCAATTTTTGCTACTACTCTGACGTGCTATATATTATACTCCGTAGTTAATTGCTGCCTCATTTTTCACCTTTTCTTTCCTCAAACACCCTTAGTTTCCCTCACCACCGTACCTTCTCTTGCCTCCCACCCCACCGGACCTTCCATGCAACCATGCTGAACCCCCACC
>CAAKMY010055639.1:0-10183 GCA_901111285.1 Corrigiola litoralis
ATTTTACGAAAAACGGAGGGATATTGTATATTTTTCACTAAACCACAGGGGTACTATAGAGAAAATCTTTTTTTTTTTTCTATCTTATAATTATAATGCATTGTACACTCATCTCCAATTCTCCATAGTATACAATGATTTTTAGGAGGAAAATTAAGGTCTGTTCTTTGCCATGAATTTCGTAGTAATATTAGTTGAATAATGTCAATGAAAATGGCAAATTATTAGATCCACTCGGAAATATGTGCTTCCATTTTAATATTGTTCATATCTTTTTTAGATTTTTTACTATATTTTCAGGAAAAGGTACATGAAAAAAAATGAATAGGTTGACAAATCATATAGATAAAAGCACATACTCTTGGGAGCATGATTTACAATTTTTATTTGAAATGTCATGCTAACAAACTCAAATCATATGACAATATAATTTCAACTTTTGGAAGGTATGACAAATAATCAGTCCTGTAACAACAAGGTACACTGGAAATCTTACAAATGAAAAACGGGGAATCACTTCTATCTTCTAACTTCAATTGAATGAATATATGGCCATCGGCTCAAGTATGCAAATTTAGTCCATGATCAAGGAAAGTGGTACGATCAGTTGATATTTGCCGAAGAAATGCCTACTGTGATTTCCCGCAAGCGTGGATCACCGCTTTCCAAACACACACCATGAGGGTCTTCTCTGACTGGCAGAGCCAGTACATTGAGCGAACTCCATGCTTCAGCGACCTTGCTGCTACAATCACCTAAAGTGATGGCAAAAACTGCATCAAAGCCGCCTGCTCCAGGAGTTCCAGCCAACAGAACGCCCTCAATATCCATTGTAGCATCCAAAAGCCGAGTTTGTGAATCAGGTTCAATCTGTATGGTGAAAAATGATATAAATATAGGCTTCAAGGATATTTTTAGCTAGCTCTTTCTTCAAGTCGCTGTGTGAGCTAAAATAACATGTTTATGCTATCAATCTATATATCCATCGATATACTCCAGTTCTGATAAACTAATAAGTACGATCTTGTGAACGACCACTACAGTTGCAACACATTTGTACAATGAATGCAAGACAGAGAAAAGAACTCACTGGAACACCAGCTGCTTCTCCCGTATGACGCATATGACTTCTAATGTCAAGCATAGCATTTCTAGCTCCTTGTAGTGCTTCAACAACTGCTTGCTCACTAGGGCCAACTGATTGCTCCATCCACTGTTGTCAGAAATTGTCAGTAACTTCTTGTCAGAAGTTAGTATCTTCATTTCAAAGAACAAGTTTGTTAAAAGTTCCCCCCACCCCCTAAAAAAACTGCCCCAATTTTCCAGATGTCCCCAATTTACTTTCATATAAGATTATCACCATGACAATATTGACTGACATGCACTAAGTAAGAACAAGTGGACATGAATATTCTCAAGGGATGATTTCGACCAAAATATAATACTTTGGAAGAAACAATCTTTTGCTTTCGTGTTTTCTTTAGGGGACCAGTCCTGGATATTCTTAGCAATCTAAGCTGAAAAAATAGGCAAGAAATCATCTATATTTTTTTTGGTACAAAGAAATCATCTTTATGAGACTATTATGCATTTTGTGCCACCCAAACATACAATTTACCTTCGCTGATTTATTCGTTCGGCATTGCTCAATGACCCTTTCATAAGCCTCACCGTGTTCTTCTGCCAATTTACTCAGCCTTTTCAACTCCATTTCAAGCATTGAATTCGCTTCCAACAACTTTGTCCATGTGTAAAGAGATTTTTCAGGTTCAGCCTTTTGCCACTTCTTAACAGCACCAACCATTGATGGTGTGGATGAACCGCCACTTCCTGGTTCTCCAAGCAACTGCAAGCGGCAAAGATAAATTAATGACAACCAAGTACACTTAGATAAAATCTACGGGACACTGAGAACGAAATCTCAGGCAAGTGCCTTGAGGAATGAGGAATGACTGGATGAGTTAGTTACTAAGCCAGTCTGATATTCATCAAAATAGTTCTAAACCATTATTCTTGTAGAAAAAATCAAAAGACTCGAAGAGGTGGTATACAGAAGGATTTAAATCACTTTTCAACAAGGTTAACTTAAGAAATGCAAGCAGCTCCTTTTTCAAGTTATAAGCTAGGCTTTGACCTTCAGTAACGGGTACAGAAAAGACTCCCCCCCCCCCTCCACCCCCACACACACACAAAAGAAAAAGGAAAAGAAAAACACCACCCTCATAGGTAGATTCCGTCCAACAAAACGATAGCACATACTATCTGCAGTTATGACTGATGGGTGTGTGTGCTCTATTATTTCCATTTTCCAGACATCTTAGTCTTAACAACATATACATGGAGATCATGTTCCTAAGTCTATCAAACTAATTAGGCTTCCATATGCACAATATTGTATTTTACTGTATTCCCCTGAGTGATGATAACAAAGCAAACTACGTAGTAGCAGAGGACGCCTACATGGGCCCAAAATGATAATGTCTCAAAGGATGAAGTGGGACAAAAACATAAAGGATAAATACAATTCCTCAACAGTAAGATTCGCAAAATAAGGTTGAAACTGAGATGAATCAGCACATGATGACATCAATATGATGTGCCCATGCAGATAGGTGAAGTTTCGACTAACCAGAGTCATCCGTGGTGGCAAAGAAAACCTAGTCATCTCATGATCCCAGTTTCCTTCTATGACATCGACAATGACTTCTTGAAGTAGTGTTCCTATCCCTGCAGCCTAAGCATACACAAACAATTAAAGTAATATTTTTGTCACATAAGAGGATATACACGCATCAAGTACCACATTAACTCCAATATCCAGAACAGCCAGCTCATTTGTTTACAATTAATCAAATACGAGAAGCCAGCTTATCATCACTGAGATTTTGGAACTTGCAGAAACAGCAGGAATCACTATATACTATGTCCTCCATCTCATTTTCTTATATTCACTATTCAGTTCTTGTGACTGAGTCACACTGACAATTTGGAACTTGCAGAAACAGCAGGAATCACTATATTGTATGTCCTCCATCTCATTTTCTTATATTCACTATACAGTTCTTGTGACTGAGTCACGGCATAGCCTTGAAAAGTGGAATATTTATGGCACACATTATCAACTTGGAAAAAGATTAGAACACCGGCAATTAAGTCTTAAGTATCTTATCGAAACCTTATAAAGTTTCGTCTAGTCCTATTTAAGAGAGAAAATGTAAGCAATCAGGCTGGCATCCTTAAATTTCTGTTCATAAGAGGCTGGTCTATCCAAGAAAAACAGGAAGAAAGAGACTGGTGAACAAGGATATGAAAGATGTTCTCTACTTCATGATGCCTGTTTTGACAATGGCAGGAATATAACTGAGCTTGAGCTTGCATATGCTGAATGTCACTTTTGACACCATTTGGCATGATCCTATGGATGACAGCAAATCATAATTGCTGCAAACTTGCCAGAGTGAAAGCCCTGACAGTGTACACATACCAATAGTCCCCGACACCCAGTCCAAAGAACATGTTAGAAGTCTAAGGCATCACCAAAACTCGAGCATTCTCTGTAGTAACCAACTAAAGCAAACTCTACAGTCTACAAAATTACATAATTGTAAAAAACATTGAGCCAAGTTTCAACCCCAGTAAACACTCATTGGTTTATAAGATATGTCATGCAGTAAATCTGAAGTTATTTGTAAAATCCATACCATACATACCCACAATCAGATACTCTGGCACTTATAATAACCAAGAAATATAAATAGAGAGAGAGAGAGGGAGGGAGAAAGGGAGAGCATAAGACACAAAAAAAGGTACCTGAGCAGATGAAAGAACTTCTGGTGAAAAGCGGACATAGCGTTGACTACCATAAACTGCACAACTAACATCAAACCCACTGCCAACTTTTCCCTGGGCAATACAGTGAGAAGTTTGTGCTATCATGTGAACCAGATCAAGATCTGCATTACTGCTTCTCTCTTGACAGTGGCCTCTGGTCAATCCAGAAAGATTAACAACACCAAGATACTGGAGGAGAGCAGCAACAACTGCCGTTGTCATAGCTGCAGAGGAGCCCAACCCGGTTTTAGCAACTTCAGGCTTGCAACTTGCACCATTTGTGCTTTCTGCATTAAAGGTAATTGAAGAGAAAGGAGGGAGAGCAGCCAATGATTCTGGTGCAAGAGGCAGTCCACGAGCTTCTAACTATGAGATAAAGAGCAATGTTAGAACAGCTTATCTGCTTTGTTTGGGTCTGAGAGTTCAACACAGCAGAAGCAAAACACAAGATCATCAAATTCACATGTACAAGAACTACAACTTCACCACAAGCGAAGCATAGTTCCATGATCAAGCATAAATTGAGAAGAATTAAATAAGATTTGGCACTATGTTATGATTGCCCTTCTCTCCCTTTCAGCATATCAAAAAGTGACTAACTGTGTGCCAATGGGTGATTAGCAGTAAGACTTTCACTTTCTAAGATTAGCAGATGAAAAAGTGACAAGTTATAATATAGTTCTTCAGAGAAAGGTTTAATTGTCTCATGCTCTTAGAACCTCTTCTCCAGATCCTATTGTTGCATTTGCCACTACACAGCTATTGGAGAATCGAATATGAGTCCTCTTGGTCTGATGTTTGGGTTTCACAATCCCTATCTAAAAGAAATGTCACGCTTCCTATCCTAGGCCAAGACAAAAGACTTCAGATGTCCAAATTTGAAATTATTTTGGGACACAAGTACCATTTCTTTTACTACAGACTATAGACAGAAAGGCAGTGAAGAAACTTAAGTGAATAAGAGGAACTTAACAAAAAAATCACCTGATCCCGATATGAGTAAAATTCATTGTCGCCCATGATTGTGATATCGAGGCCTGCATGACTAATCCACATAAGATACCGCATCAGGAAGTTTGAGTATTCATTCCAAGCAAGCATAAATAGTTTGAAAACTGTTAATTACCTTGCTTAAACAGTTTGTCCAGTATATCTTTCTTGTCCTTGTCAAGTCTCATATAGGCAGCTGCAACAACATATTGTATAGCTTGCTCCACAAACGGGTTCCTAGCATCACTGAAACATTTAGAGTTAAAACACCAAAACATACACATATGTGAGACATTGGCACCTCATTGGTGAAAAGTTCCTGAACATTAAACTTGCTAAGGCTGTCAACTCATTGAGTGACAGAAGCATATGGAGTGACTAATAAGACCCTCTGATTTCGGTTTCTAGAATAGGTTGTCCCTTGAAATATATGTCATTCGAGTTAGCTGCCAAAAAATGTGTCACGTAACTCAGACTAGGGCTTTTATTGATGCACATGTGCTGGAGGACAACAATTAATTACACTCTAAACAGAGGACACATGTCACACCCCCGTCACCAGAATGTTCACAACAAGAATCAAATCAATGTGATAATTGAAGTACCGACACAAGGGTCGCAAGCTATAATCTGAAAAGTGGATTACAAAAACCTCAAAAGGAAAAAAAAAAAAATCTTGCCTTGATGAAACGCACTGTAGAATTAAGTTCTTCATCGACAATTTATACATGGTTTCCCTTCCAAGCTGCGGGGACGTCAGCTTCACATCCATCCATGACTGAACAGGAATACAGGAAACAGTAAGATTAAGAACAAATAACAAAAAAAAAACACCATTCATATATGTTTCATTCGTGATTCAACAAGACAGCACATAGTCAGAAAAACGACGTAAGGCCTTCAATATGCTAAGCCTGGATGGACCCGTATTGCCTTTTTCTCAATGTTTCACAATGTAACCGAAACAACTAGAAATCGAAAACTCTCTCTTTGTACACTGCACATATTGCAATTTCCGCCCCTGCAAGCATGATGCACATCACATAAAACCACCTTCAACATAATTGTCCATCAACTACCATAATCAGCACAATACACACACACACACACCCCTCCTTTTCCCAAATGTAGGTTAGACTAGGACCCAACTCGAAAAACAGGACAAACTACCAACTACTTAATCAACTAAAAGAAGATAATCAAACGCATGATCAAGCAATAGCAATAATAAAGTCGTTAACTTCAGCAAAATCAGCACATACCCATGCCCAACTATCAGGTTTAACATCCTCATAAATCGGCTTGACGACAGCATAAAACCGCGCATTCGTGCTCAACACAAGCCCTGCATTGGGCCTCTCCAAAACAAGATAACCCCCTGTCATCAACACCTTCCCAGGAGCTGAAGCAACACTGCACACACACACCACCAAAAAACACACAATCAACTAACCAATCTCAAGTAAACTCAACTACCCATTTCAGTAACCATTACACTAAACACAACCCATAACTACAGAAACCAATAAAACAAAAACAACCCATTAATCCAATGCTCATAAATCACATGGAAAATGAACAATTCATGATCATACAATCATACATACATCATTATGATTGTCAACTTATGGTAAACCAATAAAAGGGTATATGCTTTTAGTAGTAATCAATGATCTGGTACAATATAACAGAAGAAGATTAACTAAAACAGAATTTCAAGAGTGAAGTACTTACACTTCCATTTTGTTGGCTGTTGAGTTTAGTTTAGTTTGGTTTGTGATCTAGTAGTTGTTGGACTCGTTTAAAACGTGACAACAAAAGTGGACTTGTAAGTCATTAAGAGGGCATCAACTTAGCTTATGTCGCCACGAGCACCTCGTGATTTTTGCTCACACGCCATGAACAACTTCCGTAATTTTTTTAATGTTAATGTTAATTTACCTCTTTAAGTAAATCAGTTTAATATTACCCCACATAAACACACTACTTTCCCGATTAGTAGCTTTTTTCACCTTTGGATTCAAGAATTTCAAGTCGGATAAGACCACTAAAACGGCAAAGATTTCATTTGAGTTTAAACACTGCTTATTCTATATTGTTTATCTAATTGGTCTGGTCCGATTAGTAGCTTCTTGACTTATAAATGTACCACTATCTAGCTTGTAAGTCTTAATAGTGTTAACACCATGATATCTTAGATCTAATGGTATAAACATAATTTTTTTTCAAAATTAATACAATAATTAGGAGTTCAGCCAATATTTAAAATCTCGTATCCCATTATCATGTAGCATTAGTTATTCTAATGTATCAATAAATGATATTTTAAGTCGAAATAAGATTTTTAAATAGTCATTTTTTGGCTTTCAATGGTTATTTTTATTAAAGTGTTTATAAGTAGGGGCAGATCCAGGGGGTTCATGGGGGTGCAACCAAACCCCCCGAACTTTAGAAAAAAAAATTGAGAAATGTGTCTTCCTTACAGTTTTTCGTTCAAATATAAAGAAAAAACATACACTAATTATCATAATTAGCTCTTAGCTCATTGGTAGATGCAAGTTTTGGTAAGGGATTGTGTAGTAGGACCTATGTTCAAGACCCACTAGAAACATTTTTTTCAATTTTTCCTTTGCTTTATATTCCACACCCGCCGTGCCGAATCCCTTGATCCGCCACTGTTTATAAGCTCAATTATACTAGGCTTACTTTGAGTTAAAATTAGATCTTCTTTTTAAAATAATTTGTGTAAGTTTTCTTTATTGTGATATGAGTTTTTACAATAAAAAAAGGTGAGATTAATAATCAATTTTGATCAAAACATGAATTAAATGCAATATAACTCTTTAGCAACACAATATTTGTAAAGTATAACAATCAAGAAAAATGGATTTGCTAGATACCGCATCTAATTTGATATCCCACATGCAAGTTTTTTTTTTTTTTTTTTGACATTGGGCAAACCAAACCCACATGCAAGTTAACTCTGGGCAAATAACGATTGTAATAGGTTAAGCGATTAAAAGTTCGATTGTATGCTTCCATATAAATGGTATGATCAGCATAAGATTGTTTTGCATCAAGAAAATTAGAGTACGATCCATAAATGAATTATAATCAGGCAATTAATGGTTTCAGTATATTTTCCTATGATATCAAATCAATCAACAACATTGGATTTGTGTATATTCCTGACTCATGTACATGGAAAGAACTTTCACAAGTATATTGATGATTGAGTATGTCAATATTCATATGGTGAGGAAAACTTTCTTTTTAGACCCCAAAACATCATAATTTGGCAATCGATATCATATCTCCGAATATATGTGCATAATTTTGGTGGTTATTATAAGAATCAAAGAATATATTTCTTTGATCCTTCAAAATTGTATTAAGAGTCTAAGAGACCTATATAAACTCCATACATAAGTTACTCCGAGACATGCAAAAAGTAGGAATAAGAACTAAAATTATAATGATGCACTCGACTTTCAAGATTATTCTTTTAGTTTTCATGTCACTTAGCCTTTGTATACATATGACTACAGGTAATGGTTTTCTCTCTTTCCCTCTATATTTTTGTGTAATATACAAATAATTAAGCATTTTCTTTAATCAGTAATTCGTGTGCAATGATAACCATTACCATTGTATGTGTATTGAGTTGTTTTGTCGATTAAATTTTTTAGTCCTATCTATTCTTTGCGTATACATAGATAACGCTAACTAGTATATTTTCTTAGTTTGTTATTTCGTTATTAGCTGGTCATTATATTTTGCATTATTTTTGTTCAATAACTGAATCGTCAACCATTAATGCAGGATTTTCTAAAGCGATTATTAATGATTTGGGTTCGGATTGTGAGTTTACATCTACATGTAAAACAAAGGAAGACTGTTATGAACCGTGTCACAAATTAGACCACTCTCCTGATCTAGCATTGTGTACTCCAGATGGACATGGTGGAACACATTGTTGTTGCTTTTAGGACTTTAACTAGTATCAATATTTTGAGCAAAACCCTTATACATTTTATCCATACTATAAGGGATATGTATCCACGAACAATCATGTGTTTCTGTTTATTTATTGTGTGTTTTCTCATTGGTTATATTAGATATATCGAAGAGATAATATATGTCATTTACCCACTTTCATACGAAACAGTGATAATTAATGCAACTTTCGTCATTCGAATTATCATGTTCCAATCGCCTTTTTCAATTATAAATTTAGATATTCATACTCCTTCTATTTGGCTTTTAGATCACAAGCTTTGTTATGCTTTTAAAGTAAACGCATGTTTATTTTTCTGTTTAAGTGGTGAAACAAATGTGTACAATATAAATCATGAGTAGAAGTACGTATTGATCAGTAAAAAATGACACATGAGATATATTTCGAGACATGTATGGGGTATATTTATATTCGAACATGTATTAGGTAAAGATTACACTATAATTTTCATACAACATAAATCTAATACATTAGTGTGACAAACGTTCCTAAACACTCATGGTGTAGGAGATGTAATTTTGAGTAAAAATAAAAATAATAAGGTTCCGTGATTGAGAGGTTGAGGAGTTATGGCCTTATGGGCACCAGATCATTTGAATTACGACAACTCTATCTACGCGTAAACCTTTGTGTTTCTTCTCCACTACAAAAGAGGTAGTTTTTTTTAATTATTCAAATTAGTACCACACAACTTTTTTTTTTTAAAGCCAATCCAAACTCTTTTACAACATCATACATACTCACATTTCACACATTTAACAACCATCCCAAATATTCATATTCATCCTACTACCACTTGAAGACCAAAGCCCCTAACCCAAAACTACCGAGCACAGTTCATTGCCCCTCTTCCCAAAAAAAGAAAAATAAAGAAAAATAAACCTCATTAAATTACTCAAAAGCCCCTCTCATTTTCCGGTTAACTACCCGCTAACAGTATTTCCCGCTCTTCCAAAAAAGAACATAAAAGAAAAAAGAACCTTTTAGTCCAGTCAACTACCCGATAACAGTATTTCCCGCCAAAAGGTAACCTATTGTGAAATTTTAGGTTTGTTGCTTAATTTTTACATGTCTAACAAGTAGTGTGGTAGTTTAGGTAGAATTATAATTAGATGCTTGTTTTGTATTTTTCCCTCAAAAGTCGTAAAAGATTGTAAATGTCAACTACTCCCTCCGTCCTCTAAAGATTGTCAACTTTTCAAAATGCAAAAAATTAAGGAGCACAATTTATTTCTTTATCTTCTTCTTAAATGATAGATTGTTTCCCAAAAAAAATGATCACTAACACCAAAATCTCTTAATATCATGATAATGAAAGCAAGTTTGGTGGGAGAAATTGATGAT
>CAAKMY010055702.1:0-29770 GCA_901111285.1 Corrigiola litoralis
AAGGTGTATATACATATATAACATAATTAAACATGTGTATAAAAAAAACTGAAAAAAAGGCCATTAACAATAGATTTCAATGAAGCGCTCGAGGCAACGCCTCAAAAGCCTCACGCGCCTCAAACGCGCCTCATCGAATGGGCTTCGCCTTGCACATAAAAGGCGATGGAGCTTCATCGCCTCACGCCTAGGCGCGCCTAGACGCGCCTTTTTAAACACTGCCTACGAATCAACACGAAGCAACAACAACGAACGAGCCGCAACTCTGACTTTCTTTATAACTAGGTGAAGAGCGGGTCGGGTGTCAAATTGGGCCTAGCCTTGGCCCAGCCGTGCGTTAAACTAGGTTGAGCCAAGGCAGGGTCCAGTTTGTCACCCGGTCCAGACTCCAGACCACCGCTGGTCCAGTTCTTCATTGGACCATGACGCTCGTCTGGCCCAGTTTATACCCGACCTTTTTTTTTTTTTTTTTTTTTGCAATTTGTACTTTTGGTATTGTTTGGAAATCTGGAATTTCTTGATTGTGAGATATGTAGGGGAGTGGGGTGGGGTGGGTTTGGGGGTATTTGGGGAAAGCATTAAAAAAGTATCTACTTTTAGGGTGATAAAATCAATTTTAAGGGCGATCAATAACAACCCTCTTGCTAATTGCTTCACTGCAAGTCACAATTCCAACCAAACGGTTCCTTGATAAATGAGCTGAAGCATTACTCAACTTAAGTAATTTGTCATTTGCAAAACAACTAGAGAGAACGATTGAACATCAGCACGTACCACACCACTAAAGTTAGTTCCAAACAATCACTTCCCTTAAGTCATGGAATAAAACCCCCACACTTGTATTCTGATGATGGGGACAAGTATCAGAGAAAATCTAGATCATATGGGGTTGCCTTGTACACTTTAGTTTGCTAAGTCGCAGCTATCTTCTTTGAACCCACTTCAGCGAATTGGTATGAAAGTAGAAATGAAATTGTCAATAACCCGAATGAAATGGAAGGTCTATCACACAATTCTAAATGAACGAACTTTAGTTACCCGCCATCACTAGGATTCAAATTTCAACCACAAAAAAGAAAATCCAAAATCATCCAAGAGCTGACATCCAAGGCAGTGCTTAAAAATGAAATATACCAAAATAGACCATAACCCAATGCCACTTTGCAAAGCTCCCACCTATAGTTAGGTATGCAGGGTCATATATATCCAGCCCTACCCTAGCAGCCTGGCTTCAGACAGCACATGCTGGGTATTTGACACTGCTAAGTGCTAATGCAGACAGCACTATAAAGATAGGGTTTTTTTTCTTCTAGAATAATATTAATAATTTGATGACAAAAGCTGCACCAGCGGAAGGAATCCTACTAGCTCAATAATTAAAGGAGGCCCTATTCCCTTAAAAAAGGGAAATTGAATACCCTCTAAAACGCCTCAAGCCTTTCCTATAAAGAAGCTAGGAATACAACGCACCCTACACATACTCCAAAAAACAAAGATTCCCTGATAGTAAGCGAGAATTCCACTTCATCCAAATACAACGAAGTGTAGCTGATAGCGCAAACTTCCACTACAGCTTCCCTAGTTTACTCTTGCACAATTCCACAAAGTTAGGAGACACCCACATTTCTTGAATGCCTAACGATCTGCGCAACCAAGTGAATAAACAAATGAATGGCAACCGCACAATTAATTTTGCACAGGACACACACATCCTTACCACTAGTGTTAATTCTCTCAGAAGCCATAGTCCAACAAAAACCATGCAACAAAAACTATGCACCTAACGACGAAGCACTCAATAGATTTTCATGTAGAAGTCAAAAACCGGTAAAACGTGAGAGATGTAGTGATATACTTCAAAGGAGAAGCATGTGGTCTAGAGAACCAAGCCATTACTCTGAATACCATATCCCGATGCCATAAGGAAGTAGTCCACCAATAAAAGCACTATAACCGTTTAACTAGCAAAGAAAAAAAATATATACCATGCAAGCCAACCAGTACCTAGACCCCCTTTGAACTCCAAAAGACATCCTTAAATCATCCTCGTGATATCTCTAACCGTCACCACAAAATACCGTAATGATCTTGTCATTTCAACTTGCCACCCCACTGAGAATTTGAAAAATGACACGTAATATAACAACAAAAATCGGATATGCAAGAACTAATATTTTATCCACTCTAAAGAGAAATAAGCTCCCATACACTCTTCCAATATCTTATCCACACTAGAAAACCACCAGATCCAGGTAAGCTCAAGTATTGAGACTTCCAACAGGTTTATCACAGATCTGCGCAAACGGTTCCTTGATAAATGAGCTGAAGCATTACTCAACTTAAGTAATTTGTCATTTGCCAAACAACTAGAGGGAACGATTGAACATCAAAACGTACCACACCACTAAAGTTAATTCCAAACAATCACTTCCCTTAAGTCATGGAATAAAACCCCCACACTTGTATTCTGATGATGGAAACAAGCATCAGAGAAAATCTACATCATATAAGGTTGCCTTGTACACTTCAATAGGTTTATCACAGATCTGCGCAAATGGGCAACATGGATCACTATGTGCAAAATGTGCACAGGTAATTGAAGTATAGGCAGCTCACTACGTCAAGCAGGACACGATGACAAAGTCAGACAATCCTTCGTGCAAACAAGTTGTCTACAGAATAAAGTTAAAACACCAAAAGCGTATCACCGTGTCAACAAGTTGTCCTTTCTCCAAGTAATACAGTCGACAGCAGTCTACTTGAATCACAATTTCACATGATTTCTGACACTAATGTCATAATGACCATAATCACAATAATCAAAATGCAAAGAAAAGAAAATGACAATGCTGTGAAACAAAATCAAACAGAGGAATACCTTGGCATCGTTAAGTTGTGCTTGACTAGACTTAATTAGAAATTCCTTTTCAGCAGTGTGACGCTTCAGCTCGATAAATTGTGTCTGCACTGAACTCATCTGGTTCTTAGAGTTTTCTGCAGCTTTTAATAGTTCATCTTTTTCCAACAACTTTTGGCGAAGATCCTCCAACTGTTCCCTAAGAGCATTCAACTCTTCTCTATCTTTTTCTGCAGCCATATTTGCTGAGAAAGCTGAGGAGTCATCTGTTGCTCCATCTGCATCATTCTTAGAATGCGTGCCTTGTTCTTTGTCTCCATGCTTCTTTCCATGCGCAGACTTAACTCCATTCTGCAACAAGCAAATTTAATACAAATTTTGACCAGCTTTCCACGTCATGACTTTAAGCGGCATCACAAAAGCGGAATTAAATTCAACTTGACACAGTTGAACTGCTGGAAATGCGCAAACCAATTGATAACAAAAAGCAACTGTCATGTTACCTAGATATGTAAAAATGACAATTAATAGTTTTGAGCAAAGATCACAATGAAGAAATGGTCTATCCACATCATACAGAAAAACACACTGCGAGTATTCTACAATATCTTCGCACCTATAATACAAATTTTCTAGACCAGAAAGTGGGGCAATCATAAAGCTAAGGAACGTTGTACTTTTTTACTATAGCCAGCCAAATATACTTCATTCTACACCATTATTTGAATAATATATCTCAATGTAATGTAACACCTACTACTAGTGCACAAAATCCTTAGGCAACAATTTTTTTCTTTTCCGCTTCAAGAGAGCGCCCGATATCACAGATAAGAATCGAATCCCCAAATTTTCACTTGGGAGACATAGTTCTAACCACTAAGCATCTCTTGATTCTTAGGCAGCAGTGTGAAGCAAGCATTATCCTATTCAATGATGCTTTTAATAATACAAGCAAGACAAACACCATAATTCACACAATTTCGACATTATCTAAAAGATCCAACACACAAAGCTCCACAAATATTACTACATTACCAAAAAGATCAACACTTTACCATCCAAAACTATAATTAACAAATATAAAATTATAAAGAGAGAAACTTTACCTTTCTAGCAGGAGTCTTAGTATATGTCATGGACCCCCTTCTGGTGAAGGAGCTGCTAGGTTTCCGGTCCTAAAAAATTCCCACAACAAATACTTAATTACAAAACTAAATCACATTAATCAAATTAAACCAAATCAATGCAAATAAAAGAAATGGGCAATGCTCCAAATTTTTGGTACATTAGAGCAGCTAATGCTGCCGGGAAGGGCGATACGAGGAATCGAACCTAAGACCCAGGCATGTTAAACTCCCAACCATTCGGCCAACCTTACTCCTCGGTAATACTCAGAATTCAAACACAATAATTAAATAAAATCCAAATTCTGAAAAAAATAAAGAAAACCCAAGTGAAATTAATGCAATGCTAAAAAAAATTGGTACATTGGAGCAGCTAATGCTCACTGAGGGTTGGGTGGATTCGAGGATTCGAACCTAGGACAACTCCAGGCAGTTAAACTCCCAACCATTCGGCCAACCTTACTCCTCGGCATTGCTCATAATTAATTAAAACACAATAGTTGAAAAAATCCAAATTTTGAAAAAATAAAGAAAACCCAAGTGAAATTAAAGCAAATAAAAAAAATAGGCAATACTAAAAAAATTTGGTACATTGGAGCAGCTAATGCTAGGGGATATGAGGATTCGAACCTAGGACAACCCGAGCACCTTAAACTCCCAACCATTGGGCCAACCTCGCTCCTCGGCAACACTCAATTTTAAAGCACAATAATCATACATAATCCAAATTTTGAAATAATAAAGAAAACCCAAGTGAAATTAAAGAAAATAAAAGAAATAGGTACATTGGTGCAGCACGGGGAGGGGATACGAGGATTCGAACCTAGGACAGCCCAGGCACGTTAAACTCCCAACCATTGGGCCAACCTCGCTCCTCGGCAACACTCAATTTTAAAGCACAATAATCATACATAATCCAAATTTTGAAAAAATAAAGAAAACCCAAGTGAAATTAAAGAAAATAAAAGAAATAGGTACATTGGTGCAGCACGGGGAGGGGATACGAGGATTCGAAACTAGGACAGCCCGGGCACGTTAAACTCTCAACTATTCGGCCAACCTTACTCCTGGGCATTGCTCAAAATAAAAGCACAACAATTATAAAAAAAAAAAATCCAAATTTTGAAAAAATAAAGAAAACCCAAGTGAGATTAAAGCAAATAAAAAAATGGGTAATGCTGAGAATTAAAAAAAAAGTGAAAAGAAAGGGATCAAACCAGGAAAACAGTGCCACAGAAAGAGAGGCAAAGACGAAAAATCCCCATAAGAAACAGTATATAAATCCGCATTTCTTGGAAAAATGAGAAGAGAGAGAGAGAGAGAAAGGATTACAATGAGGGATTGAACGAGAGGGACGATCTGAACAAGGTCATTATAAAGGCTCCGATCCACATTGCTTGACGGGTTGGGTTCTCCATTTTGGTTAAATTGCGAGGATGTCTCCTCCATTTCCACGTACTCTTGTTCTTGTGATGAGTACATTTTATTTGGTTACGAAATAAGAAATGTAGTGTGATGTGTATTAATGAAAGTGTGATAAGTAAGTGAGTGAGACTGTGAGAGTGTGGAGTTTTAGAGTTTAGAGTCAAGAGGGAGAGTTGGGGTTTTTGAATTTTGTGATTGAGGAAATTTTAACTTGCCACGCCACTGGACTCACACTGGGGTTCCGAGGTGTTCTCACATCATATACTCGTTACGTTTTTTATTTTTCTTATACCAAATCTTTAGACTTAATTTTTAACACTATTTTCCCATTACTAATGCAAGACAATTATAGAATATAATCATGTATGTATTTATAAATATAAATAAAAACATTGTAAGTTTTTATTGTTTTCAATTTGATATTTTTGTTATTGATGGACAACGTATAATCTCAAAAGTCAAGAGTGTAAAAAAGCAGTTGTTACGGAGTAAGTTTTGATTCAATTTAATTATGTTATTAGGAAGGCTAATGTTGCGGCTTATATTATGGGTAGGTGGTTGGATCATACTGCTAGAGTGTGGGTAGGTGGTTGTGCTATTGAATAAAAACAAATATTTGCACTATTAATAATGATCCTTAGGTCCTTAAACTGTTTGGTCATAACAACAATTTGGTGTGTCTGTCCGATATATATGCTGGGAAAGAATCAAAATC
The DNA here is from genome assembly GCA_901111285.1 of Corrigiola litoralis. Taxonomy (NCBI): domain Eukaryota; kingdom Viridiplantae; phylum Streptophyta; class Magnoliopsida; order Caryophyllales; family Caryophyllaceae; genus Corrigiola; species Corrigiola litoralis. The sequence continues at coordinate 6,122 of CAAKMY010055702.1, forward strand.
TATGAGCTTTTACCATCTAGCCATTTCAATGTCGGTACAACTTTGCGCGAAAATGATCGAAAATATTTATCAACTATTGCATTTCCTTCTATGTCAAGTTGAGTCAAAGTTGAATCTTTAAAAATGAGGAGAGCTTCCCAGTATTGTGTTAGTTGAGCATCATCTACAGAAGAGAGATGAGACTTCCAGCCATCGGCCACCGTGTGACACAAAGGAGAAGAGCACAGATATCGGGTTGTGTCAATTGAGTGCTTGCCAATCTCGTTGTGTGAAATATTCAGCACTTTAAGGAACTTCAGATGCCTCAATGGATCCAGTGCAGTAAGACTCTTGATCTTGTTGTTACTTAGACTCAAACAAGAAAGCAGTTGTAGGGCTTCCAACCCTGTGACAGGAGCAAAAAGAATTTTGAGCTTTACAGTTTGTAAATAAAAAAGAACTAAGGTGTATCGCAGTCAGCTAAGACCATTAAAATTTAGAATCCACAAAGTCATTACAAAATAGAAAACAATTGGACTGTGAAAGCAGTTGCTGTGCAACAGAGACAGCCATCTCCTTCAGGTATTGCGGGAATACAAAAAAAAAAAAAAAACTCCTACATCATTGCATTTGCAGATGCTGCTCGAATAAGTAACATAGTGCTTACTCTATTTTATCTCCAGTTATCCATAATATGGACATGTGATTAGTCCTAAAACATATCAAGGTCACCCTAAGATGCAAGCTAAGATACATTAAACATTTTCCAACATATGGCGTAATTTACCAAAAGCTGAATAGAACACGGAAAATCAAGTTACAAAGACGAAGTTCCACCAGAACATTAAAATTATATCTTATCATTTGGTAGAACACGGAGTTCAGCAAGATCTATCAGCATCAGATGCACTAAAATTAGGTAGCCACAAAAAGGGGAAGATTGCCAACAGCAAATAACCTTTCAGATAAAGAGCGTCAGACAAGGAATACCATTACCTTCGATTGTTTGAAGTTCATTGTGGCTCAGATCTAGGCTTTGAACCCATAATAACTTCCCAATGGATCCAATCCGAGCTAGTGACTGGTTATTAAGACGCATGCATATAACATTCCTGTCATCGGATAGGGCAGAGTTCTTGTAGCAGTAACAATACCTCAACAAAGTCTCTTTGCTGCAAGTAACCTAAGTCAACAATGCAGCCATGTTAAATTAGAGTATTATCAAGATACACATGCATAAGAAGCTAATAATATAATTCACAATTTACATATTACATGCATGCCATTTTTCTGTTTTTAATGCATAGTTACATAAAATCTAGTGCTTTTACCATCAAAGAGCTCAATGCACTCAGATATATTTTATGGAGGGTCCGACTATGCAAACACTGGTTTAAGACCGCTTTTTTGTAAGCTACAAAAAGGCTACTTGTTCTAATCCACTCAAGTACTTAAATGGCCAAATTACTCCTTCCCCTAGAATTCTAGTCATGCGGAATGAGATGTGTTGAGAAAACTTTGTGCGATGGATGATTTATGACCATATAAAGCAAGTAATTTAGCATACACTAGGGCATGATAGTAACTTAGTTCCTCTCATACACAAGCTCTAACAATGCTTAACCATCAAAACACTAAAATTTGAAAAGCTTAGCAAAGCTGTTACTCCGCTAACTATTTATATTTCATATATTACCTACATTTTCAATGATTGTTAGCTTTATACATAGACAAAAGATACAATGACATATAATTTGACAATGGATAGTAGATGTTATTTAGCAACCAAATCAAGGACACATGCACAGACAGTTAGATAAGCTACTTAATCGTAACTTGAGCATTCCTACAAAAACTACAAGCCAAGTTGTTTTTGCTTTAGCGAGAGCAAGTTGAGTCTTGCCCTTCAGCATGATAAATATACGTCATTTTCTCAATGAGAAGAATAACGGTGATCATACCATGTTTTCCTTTGTTTTAATAACTTTTCAAAAGGAGAACAACAAGCATAGTCAGCACAAGAAGACTCAACATTCAAGGAGCTATAAAAAGCTTCCTTATAGCAGACTGAGGGCTAAAATTAGTATACAAGGCTAAAAACATAAAGCAAGAACAAACCTGCTGCAGCAAGGCCAAACTATGTTGTTCTTTGTAGTATTGCGAATGAGCTGGGTCTGTTTTCATCAAGTCATGATATAAAGCCAAAACTTCATCAGTGTGAACCATTCCGCAAGCGTTTGAAGTGCTGCTGTCTGACACCATAGTATCAAGAGCAGTCAACAGCCTGGCGAGTGTCAGCTTCCCAATTTTGCTACAGAAAGGAGCAGAGAGTAAAGATGTTTTTCGAAGCAAGATAGAAGGTTGCAAAGGAACTGCTGCCAGGTGAAGCTTACCAGTCTGCCACTGACAGCAATTCCCGGAAGAGCTCAATCTCATTGGTCAAAATATCCACCTGCCACTTAAGATCAATACCTTCCTGATCCTTGTTGATAAGCATTTGCTTGGATGCAGGAATCTGATTTGATTCCTCAGAGTCCATTTCATATTTTTGGAAATTGAGTTCTTCCCATGCAAATGGCCCTATATTCTGCTCTTCAACATGTTGTGCATCAGGCTGCTGGAAACGGACTACAAAGTTTGATTGGAAGCCTTGACTTAAGGGGCACCCCATTAAAGAGACGATCTCCACAGATGCCAGATTAACTTCAATTGCATAAGTCATGGAATTATCAATCTCCACATCAAGAAATTTTAGAAGTGCAACCCAGCTCTGGGAACCCTCATATTTGCTTGTTGAAAGAGGTCTCCAGATAATATCTTTACATTCTACAAGAGTAGATTTGACGGAAACAGTTGACGAGTTTACACTTCTAACCGCTTGATCAAAATACAAAATCAAAGGTATATCTTTTTCATCAGACAAGTAGCTTCTGAATGGAGAGACAACAGAACCAGATGCTACAACAAGCTCTGAACCAGAAGCAGGCCAGGACGAAATTAACCAAGGTGAATCCTTTTTTACTGTTTGCTCCAGAAGCCAAAGATGATAAAACCAGCCACTTTGGTCATCCGGATCAGTAAAAATCGCTTGGTGAATAAAGTCATATTCCTCAGCTAAGATCTTTTCTTTGGGAAAAAATCCCTCAGTTTGTCTTTTCAGCAAGTTCAACAGAAGTGCACTGTAAGATAGTTCAGCAAACTTGTGTAAAGACAAAATATTTTGATGCCACCTTTACGACACAAGTCCACAATAACTTAACCAAATATCTAGCCTAGTCATCTCATTATTACTTCTTCTGCCTATGAATGATTTTAGGAAATGGGGACACAGGTGTTTTCTTTATTTATCTAGTTAAGGTCATTTTTGTTGAACAATCTGGACCACCTGAATATGGAAGAATGGCGCTTAGCTAGAAAGGAAAAAGTCTACGTCATTTGATAGCATAAGCACATAAAGGAGAGACACTGAGGGATTCCACACTGTCACTCCGTATTTCAGAAACAACAAAAAGAATAAGCAAGGTTATACCTGCGATTATGCCAAGCAGAGTAATTACTGAAATTTCTCTCTATCATTTCTGTTGTATACTTCAACTCATCCTCTTCTGCAATATTCTTCAGTGTTGCCACATATCTGAAAGATGAAAGCTGAAAGTTAGAAACTTTTGCACATTGTTCTAACTTTTAAATTTGAATCATCACACTGTCCTCACCTGCGATAGTTCCATGCATGAAAATTCCGTGCATCAGCCTTCTGAAACTTATCCAGAAGACGTAATTCATGGTCTAGATGAATGACCTTTGCTGAGCACCCATTTGCGATGGTGCCACGCTCCATAAGACTTGAAATTTTGTCTCAGTGCACTCTCTGCCTAATTGTTATCAAATCAACTGATCAGAAAAGGTTGACCTCCAGGTCCTCCACTTACCAGGAAACAAAATCAATCAATCATATTTTTACAATCAGCCACTAGCAAAGATACGTCTAAAGAAACATAGAAGCATGCAAACACACACAGACTTGGCAACACTCACAACATAGAATTTTGTTGATCATCAAGATTACCTACACTTATTTTTTCTTGGATAATAATTAAGCAACCACCCTTATATGTGCATTTAGTAGAAAGCACTTAATTAAATTGATGTCCATCTCTTCTCTTCCGTGTAACTCATTTGCTGTCTTGTAACTCTAACTTGTGAAAGGTGTACTGCAAATCCAAGTTGTCTCTATTTCCGAATAGACTTATGGTGTATCTTTAATCAACTTTGAAATGTAATGCCCAAACATTTGATTTTGAAGGGAACTGATGTCAGCACTCTCCCCTGAGCTACTTGCATTCAAGTGTGAAAGGAGAGGACAAAGTCATGTGCACACTCTGATAATTATAGTGCAAGAAGCTAGAAATGCTTTGGGAAGATTAAACTTCGAAAATTTAAATCTGACCCTTGTTAGTCCCTGGAAGAACATCTAAGTATCTAACGTTAGGCTTTAAGTGTTGGTCAACACATTGTGCACACATAATTTGTTCTCCAGTCAAACAAGGACCGTAATAATCGCCTGTAACACATCATTATCAAAATATATTAGCATGCCTATTCTGAGTAGAAAGGTGAGTATGATACTTCTCTTCCTACATAATATCTCACAAAAGAATCTAGAATATTTAGTCTTAACAGTTAAGATGACTTCTTATTCCTTAAGAATCTGAACTTTGCTATTTGTCATCCAGCTATTTCTCTTTGCAGTCTTAACATGATAGTTGCCAGTTTTCTGATTCTTTCTCTAAGAGACACAATGATTCTTTTCGTCCTAGCAACGATGTGATAGTATAACTTAATTAGTTTTTCTCCTTAACAGTTGCTGTATCTGTATTCTGTCCATTCGTAAGTTTTACATAGTTTTACATGCTCTCTTGCATTACTTACCAACAGTGTGATTGACTGATTTGATGAGAGTCAACATTGTCTTCCAACAAGTGTAGACTAGTTATCAAGAAAGTTAAACTGCACAAAATCACCAAGGCATTGTTTAATTTAGTCAAAAATCTTAAAGAATCGCCCATGAGTATATGTGGAGGTACAAGGATATTTATTGGAAATTTTTGGCGCACTTCATTCCAAGGGTCAATTGGGAACAATCTCTCTGTGTTATTGCAATGCACTGATAAGGTCGCGTACACCCTCCCCCACACCCCTCTCCTTACCCCGCTTGGCCGGAGCCTCTTTGTATGCATTGGGGAAATGATGATGTTATATCATACTTAAAACTTCCAATAAAGCCCGTCGATCTTGCCCAAGCTCATAACCCCAATGTAACCTTCATCCCAAACCCCAAAACCCTAAATTTGCCAGTATCAACTATGATAACCCCAAAAGTTCCAAATTGAATAACTTGCACCAAAGATATCAACTCATCAACAAAACCAGCATGCTCCTATACATTGATGAATCCAAATTTAATCAAAATCCCAAAGTTCCAGATTTTGATGTACTCATCACTAACTATCCTAGTCATACACAAAACCCAGGTCTCAAATCTCACCACTTCAACTTCCAAAACCATAATTAGCATCAAAAAACAAAATGTACACAAAACAATCAACCAATTATGAATCTAAAAGCACAAACTTATTGTCCTTCGTATAAAGACCAACAATATGAGATCAAGGATGGCCCGATGGTTGGGAGCTCAACCTGCGTGGCGGTTGTCCCAAGTTCGAATTCTCATCCCCCGCAACATTAGTTGGTCTAATGTACCAAAAAATAAAATAAATGAAGACCAATATCCGATCAAGGTTGGCCCAATAGTCGGGAGCTTAACCTTCCTAGAAGTTGTCCTAGGTTCGAATCCTCATATCCCCATCCCCCGCAGACCGTAACATTAGATACTCCAATGTACCAAAAAAAAAGACCAATAAAGTAAAACAGAAGAACTCACAACTCGGAGCTCCTCGTCGAATATCGACTCAGGATCAGACCCGGGTTGACTCAGGAGGAACTGAGCAGCGAGCTTACGGTAACTCCAAGCAGTGTAGAATTCAGGGTTGATCTCCAACAGCTTTGCACTCACTTCTATGGCTTCTTTCTCATAACTGCCACGTCAACATTACATCAATATCAATGAAGAAAACAATGTCATAAAAGATTAAGCCAAAAAGAAGACAAGTAAGTAAGTACTTTTTGTTATGGTGGTGTTGCATGAATTGGGATTGGAGGGTACGTAAGTTTGATGCTTTGGCTGCAGAAGCAGCTTCATTCTCTGGCTTTGTTGGGTTTCTTGGCCTGCCATGCATTTCTTCTCTACCAACGAGCAATGATACGATAAGCAATGATTAGATAATGATGATGGTGTGACGAATATGATTAGTGTGGTGATGATTATTAGTGCGAAATGATGATCAAATGATGGGATGATGCTGGTTGAGTGAGGTAGGGAGTTTGTGTTTTCTTTGTTTTTCATTTTTGTATTTTTGGTTACCCCTTATTAAGTATTCAAACTAAATAAAAGTATTAAAAAGATATTTAAATTACTAACTTCACCCTTCTAATGTTATTTCCTATTTTTTGGTAGTCGGCTTGCCAACAATCCTTTAAGTGATAGTCGGCTAGGCTAGCAGACAGTCCCTTAAGAATAGTCGGCTTGGCAAACTTCACTCATGAGGGATGGGGGGTTTGCAATGGGGCTGATTCATGGGGAGGAGGGTTGCAGGGGGGCTGATTAGTGGGGAGGGGGGTTGCAAAACTAATTCGTGGGGGGTGAGGGCGGCTGAGGGAGATGAGAAGAGAGAGATAGGAGGGGTGAAGGGAATGAAAGGGGGAGAGGCTATTGAGTTGGGAGAGGGGTATGATGGGAAGCTTGTGTTTTGATTTATTTTAAGTCGTGCTGATCGTTACCAAAACCATGATGCCCCCTACCAACCTATGTCACTGTCAACGCCTAACTGCCGTCGTTGACCAACATTAGCCCTACAATTTTCCAACGCCATCACCTCTACATTTTTGGGTTTTCGACTGATTTCAGTATTTATTTAGCCGAAAAACGCTTTTTAGACAAAATTAGAGTTCTTGAGTACGAAGTATGAACTGACACGTACCCCTTTACCTTCGTTTAATTATAGTGCGATCGTTGAAACATGTCCTACAAGCCACCGTTTACTCTTTAATAACGACACATACTCATGTGTGAAGCATTTAGCGACCCAAATCATGCAAAGGTTTGGACGAAAAAAGTGAATTGTGGACTACGAACTACGTTGTCGCGTGGGCGTTGGGGGAGGGGTGGGGGTGTTGTGTTGGGTAGGGGAGAGGCTGCCATGGTGGTGGGGAAGGGGCGTGGGAAGGAACAAGTGATAAGTTTTATATAGGCCCCTAATTCAACAATGTTTTTTTTGGTTTTCACCATTCGATTTAGTCTGTATTTGAGTCGGATAGGACCATTAAGGGCGACAAAGCTCTCCCTCATGAGTTTTAACAATGTTGTTGTATTTTCAGTGCTCAAACTTGAGACTGGTAGAGTCTTCTGCCCGTGCTCATGGGTCCCTAGTTCAACAATGTAACATTATGTTCAAATCTTTTGACAACATGTTTGTAACATAAACTTTTAATTGATGATAGTTAAATCAAATTCACCTCAAATTCAGTTCGTGTTGGATTAATTTAATTGGTTGATTTCAGTTTGAATTATCTTTACCTCGATCGTTGGTTCAATTTCGAGCTAAAAGGTCCATAAAATTCTACTAAATTTTCACAATGAGAAATCAATTAACTATTTAAGTTTCATATAATTTGAGGCAAGTTAAATTCAAAAATGTATTACAAGCAGCTACATAAAATCATGGTTTTCAAGAGTTAAGTAAGAGGTTACAATACCAATTCGAAACCTCACTCTATAATTTAGAATTAGCAAGTGTTATTCTACTAAGATTTTATACAAAAAATGTATGTCCAGTTTAAAAATTTATAATTTCTAAGACAATTAAATTAGGATTCTACGGAGTACGTCACATGATTTATACTTTTTTTGTGTTTTAAACCAATGGTCACTATCCAAATTCTTTTTTTTTTTTTTTTTTTTTTTGACAAACACTATCCAAATTTCTTATATTCAAATGCATGCATTTCCCTACATTGAAAAGTCTAGCTTTTTATCAGCTAACTGTGACCCACTTGTTTACACCAGTTTACTCAAATCTTTGTTTCTACAATGACTAAGCAGTTTAGCTGACAACTTATGCTGATTGATCATATACTCTATCATAAACACTTATTAAGGTTGTGGTCCTATATTGAAGAATTGAATGTGTGACTACCAACACACACAAAAACCATTTATAAGAAACGACCAACCAGAGAGGTTGAAGTTCGTCTAACATATGCGATCAGATAAAAGACAGCCCCTAACTCCCATCCTAAAACTAGAAGAACAAAGGGACATAGAACGAAGTATAAGATGCTAAAGTTTGATCATTTAATGGTATAAACATGCTCTTTTGGGTTAGTTTACAGGGTGTCAAGACTTGATGATAACGTTTTGGTCCTTTTCTAGTATGACATAGCTTTTTCTCTCTTGAATGCCTCCAGCTGCCAGGATTGTGACCAGTATCTTTGTGGAACTCTAACACTCAACATTTCAGCACTGAATCTTTGCCGAATTTAGTGACCATTGTACTTTCTGTCGATCACTTAAATGCTTATATCTTGTGACTTGTGAGCTTGCTAAGGCATTCTTTCCTTACAATCTTACTCATCAACTTCATTCTCTATGTTTCTTCTCGATGGTGATCATCACTTGTATAACTAAACTGTAAGCTACTGATGTTGTTCCTTTCATTACTTGTTCTTAGAAATATTTGTTTGAATGCTAACCCATGTTGATCCTTTGATGCCCACTTTCTCATTTTTTTTGCTTTTCTTTTTTTATCCCTCCTTTTTCCTTCTTGGTGGCAAGCACTATCCGAGGTTTGAGGAATCCAAAGCTTAATTCTGTAAAAGGTTGAGATGATTAAATTTAATGACAAAGTAAGCTTAAGGTAAAATACTAAACTTTTGGTAAAATAGATAGCAAGGTCGGAAATCAGAATATTATTATATCATGCATGGTTACGAAAGCTAAAGAGGGTCCATAAGCTTATTTTATATAAAAGAACGTCCTATAGAATAATTTTATAATATTATGGAGCTTTCAAAGATTTGTATAGGACTTTAGAACCTATGAATGGAAGACATTTGGGGTGTTTACAATACACTGATTGATAACAAAATCGTGTTATCACCTGAAAAAAATAACTTGATTGGTCAAGGTTCTGGAATCTTTATGACGTCCTAGCTTCCTGCATAATGCTTAAAAAACCTTTTGATGGAATCCAAACTAAGTAGTCTGATTCTATAATCTTCTTATACTTATTTGATGTGTTGGCTGCATCGAATTCCATCTGAATTTGGCTCCTTTTGCCTTTCTTCATGTCTAATGTTCTGATCTTTACATTTGACAGTTGACACCAGTCTACTTTCTTTTGTTTGAATGATAGAATTTAAAGAAATGCATGCTTAATGTCTTATCAGTAGTTTTAGCTTTGAGACTTTGAGTTGTAGCTGCGTTGCTATTGCTCCGTGAAGTGCTCTCAAGGTGCTCACCCTGATGCCCATTGCCAACTTTCGAAACATTACCAGAACTTGAATTACCTTCATACAGTACATTATTGAACCATTTCATGTAATTTGACACACTTCTCTTCTTTTCTAATGTTGAATAGATATTCATATAAGCTTTGCATGTTGCCATTTTGGGGCGTACCTTACCCACCTTGCAGAATTACTGTTCTTCCCTTTTTATGGAGTATTACAATTCTTGAAGGAATAAGCATTTCTTAAGAGAGAAAGGTTTGGCTTGACCTTATTTTTTTAATTGAGTAGATGCTAAAACTGTTCTACGTTTGACAGGCAAAGGTATTAATCCGTGACATAAACTCAGCAACGGAGTAAAACTGTCAAAAGATACGCAGCAGCAGTGCCCTTCAAATCTTGGTTTGTAGCTTCAGTTAGCCGAGTTGCTCATGTCCATTATATCCTCTGTAGGAAGGTATCGCGATTTGGCAGAAGGAATTTACCTCCACAGAGGTAACTGTTTCTTTCAGTCAATCTTTTGATTAATTCATTAATTCTGGAATATCATGCTTTTTCTCCATATGCAAGATGCTGCGTCTAAGAGCTTTTTCAAGTCACAAGTTGCTTAAATTATCAATTTATATTCATGTGTTATTTTTTAAAAATGTTATCATCCACAAAAAATGTTCCACCACGACATAGGTTTACAGAACTCAATAATTGAGCATCATTCAATCACCAAAAGTAAAAGAGAAGAAAGTGTAGGTGCTTTATTTATTTCCTTCTTTACCAAAAACTAAAGTAAAATGCATTTCTTTTTCAAATGTATTGTGTGGTGTGACACAGATTAGAGTTAGACATCAAGGCAATCTCCTGTAAAGTAATTCTTAGTTCTCCTTTTGTTCTGAGCTGTGAATTACTCTGACCATGTTCTTCTAACTTTCCACCTCTAGTCTGTATGACACCTTTCAAACTAACTTTGTATGTTCTGTACCATGTGTGTGAGAAGATGACAGTTTTCCAGGATAACATTTTGACCACAGGTTCTGCCTTCCCCTTATATGGAGGGAATTAAAAAACATACAAATAGTCGATCAGATGCTAGAATAAGATACTAAAGCTTTTAGTGAAATGTCTTCAAGTGAGGTTGTGAAGACTGTTTCTGAAATATAGATATTCGAAGATTTCCATACTTAAGTAGTAATGCTTATACTGTCAAGGTGTAGAAGCTAATTTCGGCCCAGCATACAGGAAGCATGCCTGAAGAGGAAATACCTGAACTAGGAAGTAAAGCAAAATTTGTCAAAGATACATATTTTGAGAGTGAAGTGCTGGATAAGTCTTGGGTGAAAGAGTCAAACTCCTATGCTAGCAAACCAGCTAAGAGGGCACAGGGAACATTGATTTTTGATGACTACGATGAGAGAGTCATTCTGCTAATGGGAAGCCACTGCAACCCTGAAGACTTGATGATGGAAGATGAGCTACTTTCTGAAGAGAGTGATGAGAATTTATTTGATGGCGAAAACACAACTCGATCGATGGTTCATGGAGATATATTGAATGTCCATACGTCTACAAACAAGTTATCAGGAAGAGAGGAACACAAAGAGCAAAACAACTTATTTCAGGTAAATCTTCTAATATTCCCTTGCAATTGAGTCCAGTATCTTATCTGCCATCCGTGGAACAACCATGTTAACTTTTCGTAAAGAATTTTCTGTGTTTTCCCCCTTTAGCTTCTGATGTTATGCTTATTCTGTGGTGATTATGCTCTATACTTCGTAACTTCTAGTTGAAGGAGATCCACTTTATATTCACTTAGATCAGGTAGATGTTGGTGACAAATGTATAATATAAGGCCCCTTCAGAGAATGATTCAGCTCTGAGAGTGGTAAACAATTTTGCTTTTAGCAATCAGCAAACTATTGCTACCCTTCACAGCTACCAGAGGACACCAAATAGTGTAAAAGAAAACTGGCAAAGAGGAAACACAATTATCACTAGTTTCATGTGTGACGAACTGCTACTTATCCAGTGATTATCACTGAGTTGGCAAATAACTAGAGAAGACTGTCAAGACCTCTTACGAAACAGTATGCATTGTACTGGACTACTTGTGTGCTCTTTGGAAGACAGAGAACAATGACATGGTGGTGTTTATTAGTTCATGTGCACATAGAAGGCTGATTAGTTTTGTATCATTTTCTTCCTTTTTGCCGGATCACCCCAAGACCAATTATTTGATTAAGTTGCATGCATTCATCATAGCAGGAAATCAGCAAAGATATGTCAAAAGTACAAAGAAGCATCTAGAAAGCCATAATTGATTATAGTTCCATATGTTAGTGTATCACTTCAGATACAGGTTTCCTAGCTATTTCAATCAAATGATAAAATGTATTCTTCATGCTCTTCAAACATTTCTAGGAATTGTGATCGGTACTAGTGTATCTATCCATATGCTCTAATACAAAAAGTACATAAAGAAACAGAATTAATCTCAGGGTGCAGAGAAGGAGGTAGAGGTGGCAAACCACGTTGCCATGATTTCATCTCTAATTGCAGAATCCAAGAGCAGAGAACACAACAACATAGGTTGTGCGCATTACAATGAGCACCAAGACCATGAAAATGAGGATATGATCTCCTTTGGACATGAAGTTCAACAAAGCATCAATATCATCCAAGACTACCCAGAGACCCTTCCTTATTCCGGCAGCATTTCTCTCCGGTCCACAAGCAGCACTGCAAGCACACAGTCCTTTGCTTTCCCTGTGTAATACTTCTAACTTCTCTTTGCCTTAATTCTGGTAAAATGATAAAATGAACTAGTAGAACTGTCCTCCCATGTGTAGTATCTGCGTCACTGATGCCGGTACTTCACTGATTCCCAACAATGAGTTTGTGATATGTTATTAGTTCAACTTGATTACTTAATAGATAGCTCTAGAATAAGAAATCTAAGTAGTTCTAAAGCTATTTATTCTATAGGGTGTAACGTTAGAATGTTTGTGTTCATAAACTGGTGAACAGATTGGCACAGGAGTGGAATAGCAGTCCAATTAAAATGCCGAAACCTGACAAGAGGCAGCTTAGAAAGCCAAATCATCGGAGGATGAAGATGTGTTGGGTTTGCTGTAAATTTTGATCTAGTCTAGTTTAAGAATTCCTCTTCTTTTACCTTCTCTGCATGGCAGTAAATCTTATGTTGCAACTGGGGTCAGAAATCAGAATGACATACACATACCTGGATCATTGTCCAAGACCCCCAAGCTATTGCATGAAAAGTCTGAATCCTTTGTGAATACTTATTTATGGACCAGGCTTTAGGTTTATCAATCCAGCTTAGTTTACCCTTTGTCTAAAGTAATGAATATGCCATTAGACTTAGTTTGCATTAATGTTATGAGTTTCATGCTTGTCCGTTATAGAAAGGCAAATTGAATGAAAATTATTCAAAGTTAAGCAATGTTTCAAACATACTGTGACCCAATTCTGCAAATTAAAAAAAAAAAAAAAGGCATTACCTCCATTTGACAATGATAACCCATTACTCGAAATGAGTTTAATTTGGGTTCCAATTGATTTGAGTCGTCCAGAGAAAGTAACTATATCGAAGAATCGATAATAATCTTTAACGTGGATGAATGTAGCGGGCAAAAAATCTTAACTCTTAACATATTTCACAAAAATTGCACAATTCCACCAAAATAAAATCCCTAAAGTCCTCCGCAATTCTTCGCCAATCATACGGCAAGTCATCAAATTTATTAGTGGATGTAAACTATAACATCATATCACTCTCAAGTTTAATTATATGAGTAAAACATAACAAAGTATAAGAGATGATAGTCTGGAATTCATAGATGATCTTGTTTCCTCTACTAATTCAAAGGAGGAGTTGCTGCTCTTTTAATTTGGCAAAATGGTCTTATGATCGTTTCAGGAAGTAGTACAACAGGGTTAGGCAGAGTAGTGTTGTAATGCGAGGGGCTTCCCGCTTCCCTTGCCTAGACATAACGCAAGTACGTAGCAGCATGGATGACTTACATAAAGTTACATTAGACAATTTTCAGAAAATTGGGTTTGTGTTTGGTCAATAGAGGTGAGCTTTGCTGTCAAAAAGAAAAAAGCCATCAACATATGCTCTTCTCATGTCCTGCTTATCATTTATGGCATTCTGTGTTCATCTGGATTGGCCTAAAAAGTAGACATAGGACTCTTAGGAGCATTGATTATGGATTTATTTATTTTGATATAATTATGGAATTAATTTTGCTTTAGATGAATCGGAAGGAAGATACGCTTTGTTCAATGACGGAATCAGAAATGTAAATTAAGGGTTCCTTGTAAATGAACAATCGCTATAAAAAATACGGGGGAAAATCTATTATGTTATTAGTTCTTAAAATAAGAAATGTATGAATACAATTAATTAATTTTATAACATAAAACCAATGTATGGAGATGATATTAATAATAACTACGAATAATTTGTACCTAGTTCTTCTCCTTTAAATTTTACTCGCATGTTTTTTTATCAAGTAAAAAGTATCATAACGGAATCAACAACGACCTTGTTGCCAATTTCTTGTTCAATATACACCATTAAACAATCAATTAAAAAGTCGTCTTTCTTTCGACCGTAGAGGCATGCATGTCTTTTCATGTTTCATGTTGAATAAAGCTTGTTTCATTGTTGAAATTCAGGATGAGTCAATATACAATGAAATATCTTATCAACCAAAGGATATACAGTATATATTTAATTTTTCATATCTACCAATCCTTACCAAACATCTTCAATCATATACAAATTCTACAAATCTGACTGACGAGAAATATATCAAATAAATAATGTACTAGTTCATACATGAGTTTTGTCTTTGCAAACTGGTCAAGGGTATTCCTCTAGACAAATTCTCTTTCAAGCCTAAGTTTCGACACATTTGACTTATCTGCATGCTCTCACACTCAAGTGACTGCAAATTTAGATCTAAATGCATGCTTATTTAATTACAAAGGGCCATAAAGTTTAACAAGATCGATTTATTATAAGTCTATCGCGTGTTGGATATAAGTAGAAAGCTTCTAATGATATCTACACCTCACATAAGAAGTTGGTTGTTTTGGATCGCCCGATATTGATTAGTTGTAGTGATACATGTAATGTTCTCACAAATGGTGGTGATCCTAATGTCTTAGGATTGTGAATTCAGGCAAGTCTTTTGTTGGTCCATCATGGGACTGGTTAAGCCACGCACTAATGGTGGTCTAGTTTCTTAATAAAGTGTATGTATATGTACTTTGTTTGATTTTTCAGATAAAACTTTGTAAAACCGGAAAGCTGGGTCTAACGCTAATGAGTGGTGACACCATCACTTCTGTCACGCCTTGATACATATCTCCTATGATAATAACAGTCGCCACTCACAATGATGGATGATGGTGATCACTGATCACTCCTCACCTGTCATTGACATGGATACTATTGAAAGAGCAAGCAATTGGACAAACCGACTCTTGATCTTTCACGTACTCCCCACGTACCACTCGCAACAAACGAATAGCCCACCATACGATGAGTTTTAGGTGAACTACTGCCAGTACCAGGTCGTCGTTTTCAGATTGTATATTGCACTTGTCAAACCAAGCTGGTTCAGTGTGCCCCATCACAATTCAGAACCGACAAAGGCCCACACTTACACCGTTACATTGACGATATCGTAGTCGCAGCCTAACACTTATTGGGGCACTCCACTTTCCCATGCTTCCCTGCCTACATGTCCGGACACTATGAGTGACATTTTAATGGAAAACTGTATAACGAATGGACTAGATAATGCTATCACTGTGTGATACTATTTGTTATGTGACTACGTTCATGTCTCGTTAACTTCTCAAATAGACATTGGTTCTTTTCTCCTAGGCAAGAAATTAAGGTTCGATCCTTACTCTTTTATCAACTAGTAACAATTTAAGAACAAATGAGGAGTAGATCACGTTATAGATTTTCTTTACTCCAAATCCAATCATAATTTCGGGATTTGATACTCGTAAGACCAAAAAAAAATCGAATAAATAGTAATCAGCTCATGCAATGTTTGGGTTGGCTACTAAGTTACGATTTTTACAAGAATTAAGGTTGACCAAACAATTATGAATTTAATCTTCTTGAGGTTATCTTGGGTTCAAATCCTCATATCCCTAGGACAATATTACAAATTTTATAATAAATTCTTTCAATATTTTCTTTTGTTTTTACTTATCATTTTATGTATAGTATTGTAATATTGTTTGAACTTCTCGTTCGAGTATTATTGGATTTTGTCCAATCTGACTCTCTGTGTTTCCATCGATAAGACGAACGGCATGAGTTATGAGTGTCTAAAATGATGGCAGAATTTGTTTAACTCAAAATGAAGAAAGAGTTTGACTTGCAGATTAACACAAAGTGAAGCTTGCCTATGCACCAAACATAAAAACAAAGTGATGCTTGTCTATCGTGACACATGGGAAATTAAATTCTCTTTCTACCATAAAACTCAAATATTATCCATCTTACTAATTAATATTGGAAAACCAATTATCTTCTACTGTCATGAAACCTTCCAGAAATGGAGCTCATTTTCACACTGTTAAGGTTTGAAGAGATCTTATTGAGAATATAGTCGGAAATTGCAGGTGGACCACATGTATCAGGATATAAATTCATGCTCGGATCAACTGGCGATTTTAGGAGTGGATCAACCACCTGAATGCTGAATTGGCTGTGTGGGATACCCTTTTCCAGCTCCTTCTTTAGTTCATCTGATGCAACAAGACCTCAACAGAGTATCTTGGCCTAAAACATTGTTAAGTTTACCTACATAATATAGTTAATAACATGGGGACTGAACCCACGTTTAAAAAACAAAAATAAAAATAAAAAGCGAAACCTTCCACAATAAAATAACACACAACTTATCAGTTATCACCAGCAACGATCAAACTGTATAAACCCAAAAGCTGCCGACAAAATTTGGTGAAGAAACTACTCTGTAGCTTCTTAGAAAAGCACATAAATTTGACACTAACCTTCCATGTAACTTTGTTTTCCTGGCTGACTAGTACTCGTACTTTCCCAACCAAATCTAGTACTAGTAAATCCCTCAAAACAGGGCACACTTAAGGCTTAGTTTTGTCTTTTTGACCATTAAGTCAAGATTTTATTTAACACTGGCAAATCAACTTCAGCAGTTTCCTAGTTGAACATTCTATATTAGGAGGACAAATAATAGAGCTGGTACCTGCAGGCTACCAGGAAAGTGATCTCCCATGTAAGAGCACATATTTTTATGCAATATTTTATNNNNTGTAAAAATCAACATGAGGAGTGTAAAAATCATTTCCCAGTAATTACTTCTTAAAACTGATAAAATCGTGGAGCACTCTCTACCTACTGCTATAGCCAATAGCACATGATATTTGCTGTGAACCTTCAAAAAAAATCGTGCGTCATTTAATTATCCGTAATCACATAACACTATAAATAATCTCCACTAGCAAACGATAACAGCGAAGGTAGAATGGTGACATTTCACTATAACGTACATCATATATCCATATTATACGGAGTATCATGTTTTACATCTTAATAATACTCCTAGTTTATCATGCGAATTGCGTACTTCTTCATAGTAAGTCAGGAGCATTATATTGTCTTTCATCAATGGATGAATTGTTTTACCAAAATAAAAAATAAAAAAAAAATCAAAGGATGAGTTGTTTGTCTCTCAGAATGCAATATGATTGTTAATCTAATTTAAAAAATAACCAAATATGCTCAACAAAGACCAATAATATGAAATTAGACGAACTTTAATGAGATGGAAGAACCATTCTAGATGTATGGAACCTTGAATTTCGATATTAACATTCTACTTTAACAAAATATCAGAAATGCGACATATATAAGGAGTTAAATAAAATTCAAATTACGCAAAGCAAATTCAACATCTGGTATTACCATCGTAGTAATACAAATCATAAATAGAACTTAGGAGTACAGTTATATAGAAAAGGAAGGAGGGCATGAAAAAAATAACACTCCTTGACAACAAAACAAAGATTAACAAGCTGAGCTAGTCAGTAAATATATATAGCAAGCCCTGAGTACTACTCCGTACAATATACTGCAATCCAAACACCCCAAATATCATCAATCAACCCTAACAAAGTGGGAAAAAAAAAATCTAAATCCATACACAGTCTGCACTTGACATCTATATTCATATATTCATATATATAATCCTTTTTCCTCCATATTTTCCTGTTGTGTTTAATATATTTTGGCCTTGAAATTATGGGTGTTAAAAAGAAGTTATACTTAAAATTACCCTATCAAGGAAGAAAAAGAGAGTGGTCATTAGTATTATCAGACCAGTGATGACTGTTGGTACTCGCAGATTGACTCCAGTAAGCAGCATCTTGATGATCAACGGTGGAAGGTAAATCAAACAAGCCATGATGCTCATTCTCAGCCGTTTGATGCCAATCCAGTGAAGCTAACCCACCAGAACTCCCCCTGTGCTGCAACAAATCATCATCCACCTCATGGGACCCACCTAGCTTACCCAAATCCCAGTCATGTACTCCAGTAGTATTATCCTGCAGAAACTGACTAAAAGAGGCTGTTGTAGCACCTTCATCATAAGACAACTGGCTGTTATTATTGTTATGATGATCAATATTGTTGTTGCTACTGGTGCTGCTGTTGTTCATTAGACTCATAAACCTGCCAATTTCTCCCGGGAATAATATACCACCATCCCCAGCTTGATCAGTAGAATCCTCTATCAGCGGGTCCAAATTTCGGAGACCGAGAAAATTGTTCTCGGTCTCCGAAATTTGGTACATCCCACCACCCCCTACACTACCAACTATAGTACTGGCGGAAACAGTGGATGTTGTAGTAATAATGTCTAATGGGGCCGCGGCTGCTGCTGCGGCCCCATTAGAACTCTCGCTGCTGGACTGAGAATTTGTCCCTTTGGAAGAAGATTTGGATTTGGATTTGTAAGAGCGCTTGGATTTCCTGCAGCCACCACCAACGGGGACGTTGCGAAGGACGCCGCCTTTAGTCCAGTAACGGCGGCAGTTCTTGCAGAAATGGCGGGGTTGCGAGAGGTTGTAGTTGTTGTAGTAGCAGAATTTGGTGTTCAGTGACTCGCAACGAGGGCATTTTAACACTTGCTGGTTGTTGGGGTGGTGGCTATGTGGCCGCAACCGCCTGTCTCCAAATAACCTGCCGTTGCCGCCGCTGCCATTGATGCCGGTGTTGAGTGGATGCACTTCTTGCATTTGTTGGGGTTTTTTCAGTGGAAAAAAATTGAAGAGTTTGATCACATTTGCAATATCTTTGAGCAATGGAGAGAAAAAGAATGAGAAGTTATGAGAACTGCAAGTTAGAGTGGAGTTGTCTGACAAATATCCACTTTGGTAGGAGTAAGCAGGTTTCAACAGAATTTTACCACTGAATTACCAAAATCAGCCCTAAAGAGATGAGGCAATATTACAGGTATAGGGGTAAAATGGGGAGTTAAGTAGGGGGATGTACAGAGTAATGATGAGGGAGTAGAGTAGTAGGGAGTAGGACTGGGGACCGTACGAGCCGTGATGGGAGGAGAATCAGCCGTTGGTTACGGACACGTGGACGGAGGAGAGAGGGGAAGAGGGGTATGTGATGTCCACAAATCAAGGAGTTGTCGACTTGTCGGCCACCTCTGGGAGAGAGTTGGTTATGTTAGGAACTGAGTAGTGAAGTGAATATCTGTGTATTACCCTCAAAAAAAAAAAAAAAAAGTGAATATCTGTTTATGTATGTCTGTATGTGCATTAGTGCATAGCATAAGGCATGTAGGGGGATGGGGAAGGATAGAGTGGTAGTTTCCAATGGATGAGAGGTCGGCACGTCGGCTTTCTTTGAGTGGTGGGTTGTCTTCTTATCATCGTACTCTAGCTAGCCTAATGGATACATCATCAGTTTACGAGGGATTTGATTAGGGGGTCGTCCTGAAAAATGATTGATGATTGTTCGAGTTTTTAATTGAAAGGCCAGAACTACTCTTATTATTGATATTTTTTACTGTTTGAGTGCATAAAATAGAACAGCTAGTTTTTCGAGGCATACTAATTTCCTAAGGGTCTCGTCTATAAAAGTTATCTTGTTTTTGACATGGCTAGTTCTAAAGCTGAACTAGTTTTCTACAAGTTTCAGCATTTTTCTATAAATTTTACCAAAAAATGCTCTATCTCTTTAATAATGAGAAATGCCTTTAAAACTGCTTTGGCTAGACTCTAGTACGGAGTGAGTTGGCTGGGAATAAATGTAAGTGGAAGCTTTAGTAAGGGGAGTGAGTTTGGGTAGGGGTTGGCGTTGATGGATAATGTTACTAAGAGTTTTTTCACAATTCGGATAATATTACCAAGTTCATACTCTATGTTCTCATTTCTTCTCTTTCCTCAATCTTCGACATTCTTTTGTCCAAAACCACATGGTAGAAACAAATAAACTTACCCAATAACATAATACTTGTCTCTCTCTAAAACGACCCCCTCTCTCTCTCAAAACCCTAACAACTCAAGCACCGCTCACCACATACTTCCTCAGGCTGGGGGTAGCCTTTTTGGGTAATTTCCGGCCTGATCTACTCCAATTTTTATGCTTTTCTTCATATTATGCTTTATAAATAATGTTTTGTCTCCTTGTGAGAGTCTCCTTCCCCCTTCTATGGGTGGTTTCCTCTCCCTTTTCATGGGAGTTTTTGTCTCTCCTCTTGTGAGAGTTGGTGTCTCATGGCCGGGCGGATTTGATACTCTCTTGGTCGAGTTTGGTCGGATCTACAAGTCCTTTGTTTCGTCGATGGAGGTTGTGGCCATTACTAGCATCTCATATGGTGGTGCGCCGGATGCTAGTATTTCGTTTGCAAATTGATTGAGGTGACAAAGCTCCTCTCCTTCAAAACTACAAAAGATCATAGAAGACCCCCTCGTTCAAAACTGTCTTGATACGGTATCTTAGAGGGCATTCAGAAGCGTTATATCTAGTTATTATTGATCTTAGTTTTTATTTGGTTGGACTTTGTTTAACTTTGTTAGATTTCTCTTTTGAAATGTTCAAGATCCGATGTAAATGTCGTATGGCTTTTATTAATGCAGTTTCGCCTCATTTAAAAAAAAAATTAAACTTACCCTTAGAAAAATCAAAATTGATGCTAATATAAACTAGTTCGGTGTAAGTTGTCATTGGAACTTCAAGTTACTTGAAAATTGACAAACAATTCAATTTCGATTGTTTTCAGTTTTCATAGATTTCAAAGTTAAGATAATAGGAATGCCTTATTTAGAGAGGCCTACATGAGTTACACTTACATGTTTCATTTCATTAAAATACATATTTGCCCGTAGATGTTGAACTTTTTTTTGCAAAGTAGGTTACTTTATATTAGTTTTTTCTTTTTATATACTTATGGAAAATAATTGTGCTTAATCATATTATTTTTTTTATTTAAAAATTGATTAGATCTCAACTATTACCTCATGTTTATGGTTGAGTTGGTATTCTTACGTGTCCTTAGTAGGTTGGACCAAGAGATCTCAAATTCATTATTGGGAGTCCTCTCTTTCAAAAAACGGAATAGCACAAGGTATGAATATGCTTTATGCATTATCCATGTTATAAGTCCAAATGGAATATTTTGAGGGGCGTCTTTAGATATAACCATTAGTTGACCCTCAACCATCAAGTTATACTTTTAATTGAGTCGTTCTTCTAACATAAACAAACAACTTCTATGAACTTCTATAAATCATGTGTAAATTTGGCATCGTCATAATTCCACAACGCATGGAAATGGTTCTCTGGTGAATTGAACAAAACCTTTGATTTGATTTATACTAGCTTTTTTCGTTTGATTTTAGTATTGCTCTTAATCGTATAAATATGACCATAATTTTTAGTATGTCAATGCAATTAAAAATAAGATTAATAGGGTGAAGAAAAAAAGTGAAAATGGCACATAAAAAATATTCGTAAATTACAATTAAATATCATGTTGGGTATAAACGCTTAGGAGGGAGCATGAACCCAATATTCAATCTACAAGTTATTTTTCAATTTTTTTTGAAAAACATTCTTGAATTTTTTTTTATGATATACAAGGTAGAATTTTTATTATTATTACATTGTATTTTCTTATATTTTTAGAACTTTTCTTATTTTTTGTGAATTTTTCTTATTTAATCTAAATATTTATATAATATTCAGAAGTAAAGTATAAATGTAGATTGGATTTATACTACATTTGTCTTCCCGTTCTTGACCACACACAAGTACCAAAGATAGTCGCTTGATTTTCCAAGCTCGAATGAAGAATAGGAGGAGCTGGTGCCTACTAACCACATTTCGGAGGAAATTTGTTGATATCGGAAGAAGATCGGCAACTTCAGATTCACTATCCTCACCTGATGCAATGCAATCACTTAGGAAGAAAATGACGACTTTGTTTAAGCCTAATATTGTTCAGTACTTGATTTCAGTAATTGTAGTTATAGACTGTAGTCTAACTAGTTCTAGTTATGGTGATGCAAATAAGGTTACGAATTATGTATCCTAATTATTTTAATTTGATTTAAGTTTTCTTTTTATTAAGAAATAGTGAAGTATAATGAACAGACTCTTTTTCTAATTAATTAGTTGACATCCACAAATTAAAATATTCAAAATTGATTGAAATAAGCTCAAATCAATTGATTATTACGGAGTAGTTCCTTCACACTTCAAATTCATAATTATTCAGCCACTATATTGAGAGTTGGGACTTGCAAGTTGAAAAGAGTCAAAGACTCATATTCCCTCACCCTTCATAGTGGAAACTCAAATTGACATATGACATAGCATTGCTTGGATGAACAGGCAGTTGATGTAACCATGCCCACATCACAAGCATATGGGACGGTGTGGGGGCTCGTCATCAGTAGTAGCAGTAGATCTTCTGGTATAAGTCCACATCTCAGAGAAAAAATTTCCCCCCTTGTGAACCTACTATCTGTTTGGCTAGGCAGACCATTAATATTGAAGAAATGGTGGTGTTACATTTGAAGCCCATCTCCTAGAACATCTTATTACCAATTAGCTTCACCTTTCGCCATCCTACAGAATTATTAAAGGTATGTGTGCTATTTGATTTGGGACAAGGATACCAATTGCCATCGATAGTTACGATCTATTGTACGGTAGACATTGCAAATTAAAGCTCTAAACTTATAAAGTGTAATGTTTGAGAAACATTTGGTGCAACCGATTTAACCATAATTTATGGGAATACATAAGAGATTTAAGATAAAATTATAAGCTTTAAGAAAAAAGGGAGCTTTTAAAAATTGAAAAAAATAATTTACGTAATGCTTGGGAACACTTTTAGAAATAGCTTTCCTGTTTTTGAAATGAGAAAAACAATTTTTAAGTCAAAAATAGTGTTTGGAAGCCCCTCCTAAAACTCATTTTTATTGAAAACAAAAACAACAAAAAACAAAAAAACAAGAAGTGAAAATTTTTCACTTCTAAAAACAAAAAAAACTATTTTTTCTTTGACTATCCATATTCTAGAAAATTTATAGAGATTTATATAGCGTATATTATACTCATTTGATTCGCATCGAAATAAACTTTAATAATATTAGGAGTTTATAATTTTTTGACTTAATATTTTAATAATATTTGGGTTTAAAGGTCTCACAATAAACAGTTTAAAAACACTAGCCAAACACAGTTGTTTTTCTTAAAAATGTTTTTAGAAACTATAAACAACAAAAACATTTTCGAGTGGTTAAAAACAAAAACAGGTAAAACGTTGCCAAACATAAGCAATTTTTTCATAAATGAATGATACGCACATATTTGCAGTGCGTAATATATGTTATTTACTCTAATTTAAGGCGCATTTATATGCCATAATGTTACGATTCCCTTATTATTCATATTTGTGCTTGTTGATGGGAATTGGAGTGTTCTATGATGAT
>CAAKMY010055713.1:0-16553 GCA_901111285.1 Corrigiola litoralis
GACTACAGAAGGTGCAGATAGAAAGTTGGATAAGGATGTGAGCCTCAAAGAAGCGTCGTTTATGCAGGAGTCCAGCGAAGGAAGGACTCGTAATACCAACCCCGGAAGTTGCATACCCAGGGACACTACTTCAACCATATTTGAGCAATGCAACAGTTCAGTCCATCAAAATGATGGATCAAAATGTCCAAGTTCTTTGGATCACATTCCTTTGGTTGCATTCAAGGCTACATGTAGGCGCCGCAAGGATCGGGTCTTGATACCCTTTTGGCGTCTCAAGAAAGCGCAGAAAGGAAGGGAAAAGTCGAAGATGTTGATAAGACGTCCCCAAGCACGTCGAAAGGAAATATATAATAATGAATCTGATAAGTTTTTGTTTTGCAGGTCTCACCGAAAGCGCAAGGCGGATTACGGTGACTATGTTCGGATTACTCAGGCTCGGAAGCGACATCAGTCAGTTGCTCATTCCGTTGGCTATAGGGATAATAAGCTAGTTTTTGAAGTTTGTGATTTAGAGTCGGAAGCTCATGCTCCTACTATGGGACTTCGAAAAGAGTTTGGGTTGTTTGACTGTTCACTTTAGGTTGTTTGTTTTTTCGTTTGTTTAGACCAATGTCAAAAAAAAAAAAAAAAACTTTGATGGCGACCAATTGTAGAACTCTTACCATTCATCTCACCATCATACTCTAATTATTATTAGATGTAATTTATGTTTAGTGTGTACTGTTGAGCAACATTGTTGGTACTAACTAGATTAGTTTAATTGAAAAACTTTATTCAGACTTTGGTTAAATTTGACTTCAAAGAACAATTATGATAACTTATGGAGATGTGTGTGTGAACTGAGAGCCATTTTGGTCTTATCTCTTGCATGTGAATGTGATGGAGTATAAAAAGGAAAAGGGCAGATTCTATTTGGGGTTAGGGGGACAGGGGTAGGGAGAATATTTCACAAACAAATAATAAAATGATATGCTCTCATTGATTTGATATAAAATGCTATTTGACCATGAAAGAAATGTATGAAATGGTCTGTGAGGCAAATTGGGACTTTGGGAGTAGTTTGCTAAGGGTTGCTCCAACTTGTACATTTATAAGCATGTTGGTTTTAGGACTCTCAAGAGTATAAACTACGTGTGAGGATAGAAGTGAGTTAGGGGTGATATCAGCTGTCTCTCCTGATAAGTTGTGGATATGTACTCGGATACTAGCTAGACAATTTGAAGGATTGAACCAGGCTATATATGAACTTAGAGGGGGTTCATTTTTCAATTTTTTTTTGAAGGACCTCTGAGATTTATTGTATACTGTACAAGTCTAAATTGATATAGGGGTCTATTTTTAGTGTTTCACCCTAACAAGATTTGTATTCTTTTGTCCATCTTTATATTACTTGATTCTTGATTTAATCTGGACACAGTATTCTTTCTTATCTTATCAAAAAACATTTAATTATATTGCGTATGGAGCTCTAGATATATTTGGGTTCATATGTCCTCTCTCATACACATCATACTCACTTTTCTATAAACATGCAGCTCAAACGAGTGTTTAACTGCGAGGACAGAATCATACAATTTCCGGTGTCAAACAAGCCATCCTGTTGTATTGCACTCTCAATTCACGTATTCATCTGATCATCTCACATCAGTCTATGTACACATTCTAATAAACAAGAAACGGAACAATGTGTACTGATGACTCATAAAGGATATGCAACTTACATTAACTTACGTCAAAAGTCGTTATATACAAGAGATACCCTGAAAGCTTAATATTGAGCTAATAGAGTAGCATCTATACATTTTATGTAGTACATAATACTGTAGCCTTGGCCCTTCATTACCTTCCTACAAAAAGCCTGGACATGGTCCTCGCAAGCATGAGAGTTAGGAGGCAAGCCTTTGACAACTTTGCAAGGGTAGAAGACAGCCAATACTAAGTTCAATGCTGCTGACGCCACTCCTGGATGGCAGAACGAAGAGCATGGTTGGGGACAAGATTGCAGTGTTCAAGTTCAAGGTTTGTCATAGGGGAAGTATTGTGGCCACTTTCAAGCCACCCTCTCAATGCTTCTGCCTCATAAGTGTAACCATCCGCTGCAATATGTGGATCTTTCATGACTTCCTGGGAGAAGCATAAAAAACCAATAGTCCATAAGTACAGCAGAAAATCAAATCATATTCCAGATAAGGGTATATGATGGAATGTAATCTGGAATCAGAATTTCTAACAATCTCCTAATTCAGCTTATTTTTTGTGCTACTGGCTTATGTTAGAGCTTTGAAGCTAAATAGGTGCCTGGAGAAACACGACACAGTACAAAAACAAGAAACATACCTGAAAAATAGGACACATGAAATAAGGAGGAGCTTGACGGTGTTCCTCATCTCTGGAATGGTACAAGGGTGAATTTCCACATGAAGCCCTCATTGGCTCAAGGGCCCTCCATACTTCTGACTCCAGATCTGGTCGATCACTTGCACTCTCTGCGCAACACCTCAATGCCAGCTTTGCGAATTGCTCCGCTTGCACAAATGGCCAGTCCCCTGCTGTGGCATCCAAGAGACTATCAAAATTGTTCTCATCCAAAGCATCTTCCAGTTCATCTGTTACTCCAAAAGCTGGTTTTCCAGTCAGTAACTCTAGCACTATCATTCCAAAAGAATAAACATCCACTGCTGTAGTATACTCTCCTGTCATAAAGAACTCAGGATCCATGTATTCAGAACTATGCGACAACTCTGTGTAGACTGAATTTTCATGGTGTGGAATGATGCGAGAGAATCCAAAGTCACTGAGCTTGCATGTGAAGTTTGAGTCAAGAAGAACCGAGGCAGGTTTTAGAGCACCATGAACCACTCTTCGCGGCACCTGGGAATGAAGGAAGATCAAAGCAGAGCACAACTCTGTCGCAATCCTTATTCGAGTCTTCCATGAAAGAGGAGGAGTATTGTCCTTGCGTTTCAATCGTTCTTCAAGGCTTCCATTGGGGAGATACTCATAAACAAGAGTACAAGCTTCAGGGCAAACTCCCATAAGAGTAACCATATTTGGATGTCTAAACTTGCTCATAACTTCAACCTGATAATCAACGGGATATGTGAGCGGGTCCCAACTTGGCACACAACTTGATCTTATCTCTACTTTCATCTTTCTAGCTATTTTAAAGTTTTTTCCCAGGTGAACGTCAGTAAATGCAGACTAAACATAACATGCAGCTCCAGTAAACATGCCATATAAAATTCTCCAGTATAAAAGCTTTTTAAAGCATATAAAAGTATAAAACCTTTGACAGTATTTCAGCAACCATCATAGAGTTCTAAGGCTGTTCCTCTCTAAAATCAGGCAATTATAGAGTATACTGCAACATAAAATTCTCCTGTTACGCACCTCTCGATGAAACTCTCCAGGACCTCGCAAGCCCTCATGAGGCCACATCTTTACAGTGACTTGTGTATGGGAAAGAACACCTCGATAAATGCTCCCACTTTCACCTTCCCATAGTTGTAATGATGGATCAAAGTCTTCAGTTGCTTCTTTTATCTCGACAAAAGTCAATGTGGTGAAGAACCTGGGATCATCTATTTCAGATGCTGCATCTGCGGATTGATTTAACAACTCTTCAGCTGTCTTGAGAACATTGTCGCGCTCAATCTTCAAGTCTTCTCGTTCTTTCTCACATATTTGCAGCAGTTCCATGTTGGAAATCATCCCCATTTCCAAGTCCTTCACCACGTGGTCATAGTTTACAACTTTGCCCTCCAGAGCAGAATTCTGGTTCCTTGCAATTTGGAGTTCTTCCTTGAGCATGTCTCGATCCTTCTTTATCTTTTCAAGTTCATCCTCTAGTTCTTTCCTTTTCCTCAATTCCTCTATATACAAGCTTTCTAATGATTTTGCCTGTGGATAGCAGCAAAACCATGATTTGTTAGAGGAGAAAGGCCTAGACAACTTTCTGTCATCAGCAGCAATTTCACAAACACTGTAAATATATAACACTTTCGCGTTGAACAAAAACAAAAGGGCTTTAAGCATCATAATCACTGATTAAACTTTCTGGTAGATAAAACCAACCAGAGGTTACAAAGGACCATGGAACGGACATATGCCATTTTACAGCTTGAATATTTTAACACCTATTGTTGTTGCATTCTTTCGAGTGTAATAGAACTGTAACAGCATATAGTAATTCTGTTATATTAATGCCCGTCTTCTCTCCCTACTATAGAAGGGAACTCAGATTTGTTTCTATATCTTTACTTTACTCTATGCAAGCCTACTTAACTAGATACTCTTTTACATGTTCAAATTTGTTCTTCCTGAAACATACTCTCAACTAGTTGGTGCTAAGGCTACATATGTCTGGGTCTCTGCAAATCCGTATCAGTCAGGATAGTTACATTTTATGCCTTGAGACTTTGAGAGGTTGTTACTATACACTGCTACTCTGCTAGCAACCATGACATCAGTATTTGGTAGTGGACCAACTTCCTTCTGTAATTTTATGCCTTGAGATTTGAGCATGATTTGTTCAAGAGCCACTATTACAGCACATATTTTACATCACCCCTTGGCTTCTCTCTATCAGCAAATTCATCGCTAGTAGAAATTCAAGCTAAGGTGTGAAGTTTCTTAATCAAGCAACAACCATGGACGAGATCACTATTGTGTGATAGCCAAAAGCAGCATATGTTGTTCATTTAAAATTGCATTTTTTTTTTGACAGATGCCCCGCAAGTGCCAACTACAAAACATAATGCGTTACACGAATACCACTGAGCTGAAGTAAGAGCATACGTGCGCAATTGAGCGAGGAGAAGATACATGATGGGGATGATTGTGCTCGAAGTATGGTCCCATTTGTACCTCTAACGGGTCAGCAGTCAACGCTCTACTCATATGAGAATATGATCCTACAAAAAAAATATATATTTTTGAGACCAAATCAATCCCAAAATCATACTCCAATACAGTAATTAGGTTCTAGATCTTTGATTTAAGGAAGCATGATTATTTTCAATTTTGTTCACATAAGAAAGCTCAGTGCCATTCCATTACTTGGTCCGGAATAAGATGCTCCCTCTCTATGAAGTAATTCTTGACTACTGTATCTATATCTGTTGCTCTGACCCATCATAGACAGGGATTTTGAATTGGTAGGCCTCTCATCTTCAGCATGTACGCTCATCTGTGAACAACCCTCCCTGATTAAAAATGAAAATTTTCAGAAAAGAGCACTGATAGAGCAATAGTCGGGTGCACAAAGGTTACACAACATATGAAGAGAACAAATAATACACTGCAACCAAACAAGACCAAACAAACAAACAAAAAAAAAAAAACACAAACACCAGCTATGACAAGAACAGTAGCTTCCTCACATGTCTCATTGGTAGACTTGTTAATCCTATCATAATATGCCATCAATCTAAAATGAAAATAAATTCATTAGGCCTAGTCCATGTGATTTCTCTGCTACGGAGTAATAGTGAAGATTACCAGTCTACTTAGTTCAGTCAAGTAAGTATAGGATACTGTAAAAAAAAAAAAAAAGTAAGTATAAGATCACCCAGAGAGGAGCACCTAGGCCTAAAGATTATGTTAAGTTAGAAAAGTAAAGCAAATAATAAGAGTAGGCCATTGATAAGTTTGGCCACAAGGTCTCGTAAAAAAAAAAAAAAAGAAAAAGAAAAAGAAAAAAGAGTTGGCTACAAGGCCAAAAGGAACTTCTCCCATTACAGTTTAGAAGAAGTGAAACTAAAAAACTATCAAAACACTAAATTTTAAAAGGAAAAGAAAAGGATTAGAAGAAGTGAAACTAAACAAAAAAGGTTTTCTACATTCTATCAGATAATATCTTTTTCATCTCCAAACAATCAACGTAACATTGAGCAAAAAAAGATTGGATCACAAATATTCTTCAATTGTCAGCAAGTTGTGATCCCAGTCAACCCATGAGATCCTAATTTAACACTCATGTAATCTACTGCAAGATCTATTCCGTCTAGCATTGCGCATAGTAGAAAAACTTAGGAAGAAAGGAAAAGAATCAGTACCAGGTGATTAAATTAGAAGAATATGGGAAAAAAAGGAACCAGAAGATGCAACAGACGACAATGAGTTCAGATGAGAAAGAGAAAGAGATAAAGGAACTGCTTTTTCTGTATGTTTCCAGGCAACCCCGGGCCGCAGCAATAGACATAGCTAGCTCTATACATCCACTGCAACTCAATCACACCATTTCAATCCCCATATACAACATACAGAATACAATCTAGTTCACTAGAAACCTCAATTACACTTATTAGTATAATTTATTTGTTACCTAGGCCATCAAGCTCCATCATAAGTTCTTCTGTAAACACTTACATGTAGAATCATTTGATTAGTACTTATCTAAATTAAGTGGTAATCTGTGCACAGTAATATCTGAAAAGAAGTAAAGGTGAGTCAAGCATACCTTTGATGGATGAGATGTCCCTTGCAGATAAACCAGACGTGGCAAGAAGCAGGGGCATGCAGCTGCAGATAGACCGCCTTCTTAGACTTGGGTTCCATCATCTTCCTACAGTTTTTAAGACAATAGGTAAGACATTTAAGCAACAGGTAAACCATCAAAGAAAATGGTCTCACGTACTAATACAATACTCCTGACAGGAGGTCTAGTTGTCCTTCACACACAAGAACAGTGACTTGTTAATTACAAACAAATTTGGAGTATTAAAAGAACTCAATGTAGTTAGAGCGAAGTGTCACACATGATTTTTTCTACGCTCTGAAGGAAAGGCAGCTTAATTGGCAAAAAGTTAAATCCACAACAGTAGTATTAACCACCAAGTGGCCAAAAAAACCAGCAGGGAATCAGTTAAACATCCTTCAACCATCAACCCTGCTATGGTTGGTTAGGATAAAACAATATAGCCAAAAAGTCTTAGTTTTGTTACGTTAAAATAGCTGAAGATGCTCAGAGTTCATACGTATAGTAGCTGTCATCTGCAGCAGCACCCATGGCAAGCTTTTCAATATTGTGGCGAGCAATAAGCTGCAAAAGCCCGTTCTCAATCGAGTCCATCTCAATATACAGCTTCTCTGCCTGTACCTGCAGCAAGAAAGAAACATAAAGTCCAAGCTGAAATAAAACTTTGGATATGTCATACTCAGAATTAAATCCTGTATGGCATAAGAATCTTTCGCTGGTTACTTTCAAACAATCAGGCGACTCTCCAGAAGACAAACAGCCTACGGAGTTCTGTTTCTGGCCCTTCATTGTTGTTAAAATTCAACACAACAGATTTAGGATTGAATTATTGACTAAGAAGAAGTGTTACCCCAAACTGGCTACAGATGTTCAAATACTCATCTAAACTTTTTAGCATAAGTTGTCTCTCAATTCCTCGGTAAGCCCTAACTTGCTGCTCTTCCAAGGAGCTCCAGTGATACTTTTTACCCACTACCAGTCAACAAAAATTCACAACAAATTCAGATGAATATGTATAAAAATCCAAATCATATGTATCTAGTGCTATAAGTTACATAAGGTGATAAGGATAACCGAAAAACTCCAAACCGACCATTTCTGCAAAGCAAAAATTTAAATGTGATCACCAACATGATGAGCTAGTGACTCTTATTTTCTCTAATCAAACATCAACCCATCTTCAGCTATACATCAACAACACAAACTAAACATCTAGCAAAATAAAAACCGAAACCATTTCTTCCTAACAAAAACACAAATTTGATCATCAACATGATGCTTTAATGACTTCTCACAAATTCAACATTAACCCATGTTGAAGCATACTCCAAACAAGGCAACAACAACATACAAACGTACAAAGCATACAAAAACTCAAACCCCAACAAGAAAATCAAACTCAAAAAACCCCAACACAAATTCTTATAATAGACCATCTAGTTTTATAATAAAAGTAAACGAGCTCCATGTAAACTAAATCGACTCAAGCTTCCTGCAAGCCTAAGTCAAATCAGAGATATATATCCCTTTGTCGGGCCATAATGACTCCGTCTACTTTTATGATAAAAAACAAGACAAGACTTTCTGAAACCGCAAAGCCACCATTTCTTCATCACAAAATAAAAACTTGATCACCAATATGATCTCTCATGTCTTTTTCTCACAAATTCAACATCAACCTGTGTTGAAGCACACTCCAAACAAGGCAACAACACCACACAAATGTACAAACCATACCAAAACTGAAACCCAACAAGATAATCAAACACAAAACCCCAAAGCTATCACTTATTCATAACAAAAACATAAACTTGATCACCAACATGATGCTTAGATGACTTTTTCTAACAAATCCAACATTAGCCTATGTTGAAGCACACTCCAAACAAGGCAACAATACCACACACATGTCTTTCTCTCACAATTTCAACATTAACCCATGTTGAAGCACACTCCAAACAAGGCAACAATACCACAAAAATGTACAAGACTCTAAGTATCTAACCCCAACAAGATAATCAAACCCACCATTTCTTCCTAACAAAAACATAAACTTGAATACTTGATCAACAATATGATCAACAATATGATGCTTAATCACTTTTTTTCTCAAAAATTCAACATTAACCCATGTTAAAGCACACTCCAAACAAGCCAACAACGCCACACAAGTCACAAATGTACAAAGCCTCAAACCCCAACAATACAATCAAAACCATCATTTCTTCATAATAAAAACATACAAATTAATGAAGTAAGGAGTAGAAAAGAAGTTACAAATGGGTATGAATTCATCAGGGTGATGAACATGGATGACAGAAATGGTGTGACCACCAGAGTTCTGAATGGCCCACAAAAGAAGTGATTCACTCTCTTTCACTTCCTTGCCAACTGCCACATACAGTTTCTTCTCCTTCTCCTCTACACTTCTTACATGGCCTTTGTGTCTAAGTCTTACTAACCCTTCTTCAATGTCACAATTACTATCATCATCATCACCATCATCATGATCATATACATGTTCATCTAGCAGTATCAAATCCATGTATTATTATTATTTGGCCTAAATGCTAAATTTTATGGATGATAAGTCTCAATATATATGTAAGACTTGTTGTACATGAGAAAGATTGTATGGGAAACTGTAGTAGAGTACGTGGACTGTTTGGATTTAGTCAGTTGACCAGACCAGCCTCTAAAGTCTTGTTAAAAATGTTTCTTTAGTACCACTGTGCCAGTCATCATTTGCACCAAAAATCAAAGTTTTATTAACAAACAAACAAAATTTATTGCGTATATCTTGGGGTTTACCCGCATCAAAGGTAACGGCTTCTGATTCCCACATTATCCAAAAAAAAAAATAATAATAACTTTGGTGCAAATTGAATTACAAAAGTAATTATTTATAACTGAATAATTGTAATTATTATCCTTCCAAATAATTATTTTAGATCTAGGTGGTAAAGACTTGGGAGGATTCTAAATGGGCCGTTGATGATTTTGAGTTGGTTTAGTGTATATGAGCCATGCGGAAGGGGGGATAAGAAAAATATGTTTTCCAAAGAGTTTTAAGTAGGGTTTGAATTTGGAATCTCAAGATTATGATGTTACCCCTTTTGTGAGGAGACGTAAAAGTCAATATAACGAATTTAACCATCAATTTAATAGGAATGACTCGATCAGGATGTACTAAATCATACAAGGCTCAATAAATTCAATTTGGATAGTTTATCTAATAGGACTCGTAAGGTGGTTTTTGTCCCCATAACGGTCATTATTTTTGGGTTTGTCTCTCTACTCAACAGTTGGTCTAGTCCAAATCTTGTCTTCGAACTCAAATGAATACCATGCCTAGTTGTAAGTTATATAGTTAGATCGTCTTTTTAGATAATTTGTGGATCTTATATATGTTTGCACTATTTTTTTCCATTTATTATCCGGTGAAAACAAACGATAAAACTACTTCCTCAAAAAGTAGTTGTTCCATGTAAAGAACAAACTTATCGCTCCATAATATGCAGTCAATTGTCAGTTCATTGCTGTGTGTTCCAAGTTATGCTGTCAGTTTATAATAGTTTAGAAAAGTTCTGTACACAGAAAGGAACTAGGTACATTACATAGGGCTCCAGTTCTATACAAAGAATCAAACAATTCCAGAGAAATGTGGTGGAGGAAGAATTTACAAAGGTAAGAGAAGGTGTCAATTGATAAGGGAAAGACAACACATCATAATTTCTTTCATAGGCTTCTGCAGGAGGAGAAGAACTATACACGATGGTGCTCTTGTAGCCAAGCCTGGATTGCAGAACGTAGAGCACGATTCGGAGTAAGGTCACGGTGAGCAAGTTTAAGGTTAGTCATGGGCGAAGTATCATGGCCACCCTCAATCCAGACTCTGATAGCGTCTGCTTCGTATGTATAGCCGTCAGCAGCAAAATGCGGATCATGCATGATTTCCTGCAAGTTCAAAAGTTGACTGGCCAAAAAAAAAAAAAAAAAAAAAAGGCCGATAAGGATGATAGATGTAAAAGTTCTCAAGAAGCAGATAGCAAAAACCTGTAGAATGGGACAGAGGAAGTAGGATGGTATTTGGTCGTCACTGACAAGCTGAAAGGGGCTGGATAAGCTTCGGCCTGGATCATTATTCGGTTTGAGAATCCTCCATACTTCCGAAGAAAGGTCTGGCGTATCTTGTGCATTGATACGGCAACACCTCAGAGCCATATGAGCCAACTGCTCAGCTCTCAAGAATGGCCAATCACCTGCAGAAGGATCCAATATGTTGTGCAGATCATTGTTCTGCAGTGCATACTGCACCTTTTTGACTATACCCAGGGCAGGTTTTGCTGTTAATAAACGCAATAATATGATTCCGAAAGAGTAAATGTCAGTTTTCTGGCTTAGCTGTCTGGACTCAACAAACTCAGGGTCCATGTACGGAAGACAGCCCTTTGGCACACTTGTGACAGATAGCACGTCGTTAGGGATAACATGGCAGGAACCGAAACCACTTAGCTTGCAGACAAAGTTGGCATCAAGAAGTACATTTCGCGGATTTAAGCTAGTGTGTATTATGCTACTAGGTTGTTTGGAGTGAAGGAAGTTGAGAACTGAGCATAACTCAGTGGCTATGCGGATTCTTATCTGCCATGGTAATGGGGGAGTTTTGTCCTTGCAGCTAAGTCGGTCGTGAAGGTTTCCGTTGGGAAGATACTCGTATATGAGACCCCGCAATATGGGGCAGGTTCCAATGAAAGTCACCATGTTTGGATGGCGCACCTTGCTTAAAACATCAACCTGAATAGAAACAATGCAAGCTGGGGTAATCCAATGACAATAAGCACCTCTCCTCCAATTCTACTGACCCATGATAAAATTCGAGGCCACAAGGTGCACTACAGGTGATAAGTTGATAACTATAGTATGAGTATATTATAACTTCTATCATATTACATTTGTTGTGTGTAAGAGTGAACCATAATGTTATCTACATAAGTATGATCCATAGACTCTAATTCAGTAGTCTTAAATTTACTATGAGAAACTTGATTCTTGTGCTTAGGGATTTAAGGTGTCTTACATGATACATTTCGACTTCTGTGATGTTACTGAACATCACCCTTTCAGCTTCTTATTTGACAGTTTTCAACTTAAAAAGTTTATGTTGCAGGCAGTATAATCCTTATTTAAGATTTGACTATAGTTTCTATCTATTTTCTGTAGATACAAAGGGTAAAACCTCCTTTGTCAAACCATAGAAGTTCCATGTAATAAGAAGACACATATCTACTAATATACGGACTTTTAAGTTCCATGTTCAATGCTCACAAGAATCTAATAAAGTAAGGAAAGTTCTTCTAGACATGCTATCTGCAACTGATAAATCACACCTCAATCCAGCCAGATATGAGATCATGGCTTGTAACATAGCATGAATGCCACATGAATCTTAGTAGACTAAGTTACAGATAAATAAACAGAATGTAAATTCACAACACGTAGGAAGAAGTATGAGAAATCACCTCCTTTAGAAACTCTGAAGGACTCTGCAAGTTATTAGGGTTGAGGATCTTTATTGCAACTTCAGTGTGATTTAAGAAACCTCTGTATACATTGGCGTACCCTCCTTTCCCAATTTTTAGTGACGGATCAAAGCAATTAGTAGCTTCCTCAAGATCTAGCAAAGAATACTCACGGGCAAAGAAAGGAACTTCTAATCTTGATGACCCTTCTGCAACTTGTTTGCTCGACTCCTGAGCTATTTGGAGTACATGATTGCGCTCTAGCTGCAGTTTATCTCGTTGCTTCTTGTACTTCTTCTGCAGCTTCTCAGAAGACACTATTTCCTCTTCCATTTTCCTCAACTTTAAATTGAAATTCTCAATTTGGCTTTCAAGCGACAATATTTGGGCAGATGCCTTGAGGAGCTCCTGTGACGCCTTGTCTAGCCGAATCTTTGTGCCTTTGAGCTCCTTCTCTGACTGAGCTAGCTCTGTTTCAGCTGTTTGCAGCTGCATCATCTATCGTCAAAAGCTACTTGATGCATGATGATGGTGCATCTAATTATAAAAATTTCAACTAGTTTTACACTTTTACTCCATATAATTTTCATACAACCTACACTGCTTGCTTTTCTATTGTGATAAATATGTGTTATGTGGAAAGATTAAAATAAAAGTTCCACAGGAAACCATTTTGGACCAAATTTGAATGTGTAGAATTTATGTGAGTCCAGTGTTTCTGTCAATTCGTTGTCTGTCATTCTCATATGTCAATATATATAACAAGTACAAAGTGCCTTGATTCAGCGCAGTAGTCAGAGGTATTTCAAGCAATATTTCATTTGAGAAAGAAACCCTGCTTGAAAGTTACCTGTCCAATTGCTTCTGTCGCCTCTTTCTCAGCTTCTTGTCGTCTCTTTGATTCTTCCAGAGCTTTTTGTGTTGATTCTTTAACCTCTCTTTGGGCTTGTTGAAGCTGACCATACAGTTTATCATTCATGATTGTGGACTGCAATGTTAGATAGCAGCAGGCTCAGGAGCTTCAAATCAGTTCAAGGTAGAAAAGTTCAGAAAAAATTTGAGTGTACAAAAAGGACTGTATTGATAGAATGGGAGCACACAAGAGGACAGACATTTGCTGCACTAATTAATCACAGCATGTTTTTTCCCAGATTAATCAATGTGAATATAAGAACTTAAATACTTGTTCTTAGCAGACTTATTCTATAAATTCTATTTTAGAATGTTGAAAGCAGAAAAGATCCTCTTAGACAATTGATTTTGTGCTCGGAGAAGACTCAACGGCTCTTACCGTCTTAGTGCCAGAAAACACAAACCAAACTCTTTTAATTGGCAAACGATTCTCCAGTTATTTATGTTAATTTAACAAGTGGATGATGATTCATGCTAGTGATTCAAACTCAATGTGACAACATCTTTGTGACATAAGCCTATAAAAGAACTTGTTCAATGTGGATGAATCAACTCGAGTATTAAGACAGAAAAGCTGGCCAAATGCCTACCCCTATACTAGTAGTAGGTGATGAACCTTGATACATGGTTGGAGTCAGCGGGGATAAACTACCAACTGATTCAGCTGATGGCGAAAAGAATGGTGATTCCGAAAAACTGACTCTGTTGAGCTGGTTTTGTTCAACTTCTCCAGTCAGTGGCTTCACACCTTTCCTACATTCAGAGGCCGCTTAGGTTAATATTAGTTACCTCCCATCCGTTAATCCACTGATAGAAAGTAATGAGAAAAATGTTTGCCATATAATGGCTGAGTCAAATATGACAGCTTTGCAATTACTGAATACATCCGTTTGATGAAAAAGCACGCTTATAATTACTATCGGACCTAATAATCTTCTATCAAAACCGCATCAGAGTGATCTCGGTCTTTGATTTCCTGCATCCTTAACCAAATGAATCGTTGAAGGATGATTAGGTATGATCAATGTGAAAGTTAATACATGTCAAAGTGTCTTTAAATGAAGTTGGTTTATTCAAAAGACTTTCTCTGTACAGGGTGCTACAAGCCACAAACAATGGATGCACTCTATGACTTGGGATTTATGGATGCGCTTCAAACCTGTCAGAAAAGGGCCTGCTGCTTATAACAGTATAATACCAAGTGCTTCCACACTGCGCACACTGTGTACATGCACAAGAACTCGTGATCTATCGTGACATGGGTCATTGATTTCACAGATATATATTCTTGAGACTGAGCATCATTTCATGCATTGATATGAATTTTACAGGCAAATCTTCTTATACTGCACAGACAAATCATACAAGCTACTAGAATAGCAACTAATCAAACCAAGTTCTCAAGAGGAAGAATTCATCCAAATATTTCGGGTAGTATGTTACCTTGTAAAGATTAGATGTCCCTTGCACAGGAACCAGATGTGACAGTAATCAGGAGAATAGTGCAGAACATAGTTGGCCTTTTTTGAAGTCGGGGTTACCATTTTCCTTCAATATCAAGGCCACAAAAGGAGGAGTTTCAGTCTATATATAAGTTCTTTTTCTGTGCTAAACTATACGTTCAATATAAAAAGATGAACTTGGTCACTGATATCATACAATCCAATTAATATTCATGAACATGAACTCAGACCAAAAATGCAGGAAGAGTACAGAGCATCCTGTATGCACACCTCGAGTATCGACTGTTAGCTGCTCCACCCATCACCAGTTTTGTAATCCCCAGCTGACATATTAGTTCCATGATTCCATCTGTTATCGACTCCTTCTCGATATATACGTGTTCATAAGTAACCTGACAAAAGACACATTGAAACTAGAAGAATGCACAACAGAATTCCGGTTCTTAGCATTGTGCTCTATCCTAAAATTGCAATTGGTAAACGTGTAACAGTCCCTTGAAGACCTCCAAGAAGTACCAAGACTTGCATATATAACAACACAACAGGATACTCTATAGTAGAATATTCAATTTCGCATTTTCACTCCTTGCTAATAATGTTGGAATTGATCATACCCGAAATTGGGAGCACATTTGACTGCATCCATCTAGAATCCTACGCACTTTTTGTTTTTCCCATTCGCGAAATGCTTCAATGGATGTTCCTGTGGCTGAGCTTACAGGAGATTCAAAGCCATCTGAAGTTTTGGCATAAGATCAAATTGAGTCACTAGGATATAAGAAATCAATAAATAACATTCCCTGCCTAAGTAGAAAGAAAGCATGCAAACCAAGATCAAAGCACCAAAGACTAGTATCAAAAGGGAATCATCATTACTTGGAAGGGTGATCATTTGAGCAGGCACATGAACATAGAGAACACAAATAGTCTTCCCTTTTAAATTCTTCAAAACCCATTTAAGCGTGGATTTTCTCTCTTCTTCCTCTTTTCCAACTGCTACATATATCATGTCATCCTCCATATATTCTTTGATATTTAACCTCTCTCTTAATTCCAATCTCCCCTACCACTCTGCCAATTTTTAGGATTATATGCGCAAGATTACTTCTTGTGCTACAGACAAAAGTTGGCAAGTTCAACAGAAATGAACTTCAAAGTAGTTGAAGTTGCCAAGTAAATGGAGTTGAGGTTGCTTATAAGAAGCAATTATTATACATTAAAGAATAGAGAAAATCATAAACAAACAAAACTACTACTTCTACTTGGTCTCCCACTAAGAATATATGGTAATGGTGTATGTTGTTTGTTCTCAAGGATGGATTCAGTCCATTATGCGCTAGTATTCTATGAGTTTTAATCATATCTGCTTCCTGTTTCGCTTCTCCTACGACAAAAGCTTCGACATTATGTTACGCAAGTACGTATACCACACTCAGGTACGATCTTTTCAATGCTTCTATAAATCGAAGTAAAGGCTAGTGATGTAGAAATGGTTTTAACTTTGACCCTATGTCATTGGAGCAAACTTCAACTTTACTAAAAACTCCTGAAATTTTCATTTGAGTATTTCTTGATTGGTACATTAAACAATTTATATCAAGGCCGAAAAGTTTACAAATACATCTTCATGTTAACTCTATATCAAAGATCACTGTAAACTTATGCCAAGAAAATTGTTGGGCTAGTGGTAAAATTTGAAGTATACGGTTTAATTTGGGGCTAATCAAGGGGCATAATATCAATTTAAGGGATTTTTTTTTGGCAGACAATTAAGGGATATGGATAGAGTATTGGGTTACGTAGGAATGTATGACACTCCTATTCACTATTTTCATGAAAAGTCCATTGACATAAATCATAAGAGAGGACCCCTTTAGAGTTTAGACCAACCTTATACAAAACTCATCACTAAATAAAATAATTTAATTCATAAGAAAAATGATTTAGTTTTATCTTTGATTATGAAAGTTTCGGAAAAACATTATTGATTAAACATTGTCTCAGAATGGGAAGCTCTATGACCTCGAGAAAATTTTTATGCTAAATACTGATAGAAAACATGTGTACACTGAACGAAATATTATGTGCACATATTTTATCGAATAAATATTCTAAAATGTTAATTACTAAAACAAGTCATATCCCACTCTTAGCGAATGTCAATTTCGAGACACA
>CAAKMY010055724.1:0-22607 GCA_901111285.1 Corrigiola litoralis
GATTATTCCCATCAAATTTTCCTTGTTTCTTTTGTTGTTATACCTAGACCAAAAAATAGTCTATCTAGTACTCCATTTTTTTTCAGTTCACTACATTTGTATTTGGACTGGTTATTTAGGTGGAAGAGAAAAAGTGAGAAAAAGTGGACCCAGACCCACGTGTTGTTGTTTTGTTAAGGGATGGGGGTGAGAAAAATTGGGGCATTAGTCACATGGGAGAGATAGTTGAGTAAAAGTTGCTAAAAAGGAAATGTAGTGAGCCATAAAAAACATCCAAAATGGAATATGTAGTGAATTGAGAAAAATGGAGGAAGAATAAACCATCTCATTTTGTTGATCATGCAGAATATACGAATGAGTTCCATCTCTCCCTATTGATTTATCTACTTTACCTCTAGTGTGATTCTTCTATGGTCTATTCCCTTCAATTTCTACCCCTAATCTCTTTCTTTTCTAATCTCTTTTCTTCATTCTGTTGCTCTTATCCTTATTTTACATTACCTGCCCCTTTTTTACCTTTAATAATTGCAATGAACCAAACAAAAAATTGCGGTTTCATATTGAACTGCAAATTTAGAGCCACGGCGGTCTTTCCTTGTTGTAAATGAATGTAGGGATGATAGCCTGAGGGTATAGTTCTTTTGTCCTCTTATCACCTTCTTGTGTGTGCTGCCTCCGTGTTCTTCATGATATTTTCTTCTCAGGTTGTTACTTTGACCACAAATATCTTGCAGTATATTTAAGTAAATATTTTAGAAATAAAACTTTATTATAGCTTTTGTCGATACAAGTCAAGTCTAATAATATGATTTTTTGCGCACGTATGTCTTTCGTTGCAAAATCAAAAGTCAATGCTCCACCTCATATGCTGTTACTCGATATGGAAACAGTATATTAAACATAAAAGATTGAGTATTCATTTAGGTGGACTTATTTATTGAGTTTTA
The DNA here is from genome assembly GCA_901111285.1 of Corrigiola litoralis. Classification (NCBI taxonomy): domain Eukaryota; kingdom Viridiplantae; phylum Streptophyta; class Magnoliopsida; order Caryophyllales; family Caryophyllaceae; genus Corrigiola; species Corrigiola litoralis. Next base: position 948 of record CAAKMY010055724.1, read on the forward strand.
CCAGTAGTTTGTAGTCTATATTATCTTCTTGGTAATACTATTCTTATAATTGATAAAAAGGTTCACTCATGGAAAAGGTTATTTTTTTCGATTATTTTCAGTTACTTAAAGCTTATTTCTCTTGGTGGTACCTCTGTTTTGGATACAACAACAACCTTCCTCTGGATCCCGCTGATGCATGGTCTGGGGAGGTCTAGATTTATGCAGCCATACCCTTAACTCGTAATAGAGAGTCTGTTTCCGGTAGACTTATGAAAGAGAAATTTGTTTGTTTATTGATTGATTTTGTATCGACAGAAGACAATAAAGGGGGTTTATCATTTAACCTAAGTCTTGTACCAAAGCGTGTCACGTTGAGTTATATTGCTTGCTAGTTCGTATTTCACTCCCTTTGAAGGTAGAGGGTTTTATTGAAAGAAGCTTGGGCTGAGGGGTGATGGAGAAAGCTCTACTGGTAACTTCTATGTTGTTCCTCATACTGTATTTATGGGAAGAATGTTGGTATGCACCAAAGTTTTTGGAATTTTGGGGATACTCGAATTCTGCTCTTTTCTGGGCCCAAGATCTAGAAGTATGGGGGAAAGACTTTGTGCTGTCTTTTCTTGTAAACGCTTCCGTAAAAGATAATTTTTAACACTTGGTCTTTCCGTCTCTCTATACTTGGATATCAAACATATTAAAGAGGGTGAAGGCATTTCTTTGGGTAGCATTGTGTGTGAATTCAATGATAAATGTTAATTAATATAAATGATTAAGAACAAATCTTCGGCCAAATAATCTCTTCGCCATATCTGTGCGTTGACATGAGAGTGAGAAATGGGTACTTTACTTTAACATAATTGTTTGCTGCTTTATTTTTGTGCAAGCTTCCTGAGGTAGTAGAACAGGATTGGGTTTGGTACTTTTCTATTTTGATATACTTGCATGCTTCTATATTGGCTTCCGTGGGTTCAAGGGGAGGAAACTCTTATACAGCTTCTAAGTTTATCTTGTGATTGCTAATGACAAGGTTTTTTGGTTATAGGGTCTCGTAACAAGCCCTTTCTAAAAGTAAATTATCTTCATGACATCCATCTGTTGTGTCTTTACCAAATATTTTCATAAAGATAACACTGGTTTTGCTGTGGGTCCTTTTTTAAAATAGTCTGTCATTCTCTTAAGCATCTAGATTAGCTGGGGATAAGGCTATGCCTGAACAAAGTTCTTGCTGGAAGCTGATTTCTACAGAAGCTCAAAGAGGGAGGGGGGGGGGGGAGACGTAGGTGTAGGCAAGGGACAACTGATGGTTACTCTTGCCATTGCCAATAAAAAAATAGCGGAACTTTTTGGTTGTTGAAATAGTAAGAACATTACATTGTGTTAGTAGTTCACGCTACGGACACAGTTTGTTAGCGCAGAGAGCATTTGGTTATATGCCTGCTTTTAGTTTTTTGCTTTGGAATGTCTATTTCAGGGAAAGCAATTAAAAAACTCCTCTATTTCTCCTAGAACGACTAATAGGAAATCAAATTTTATCATTGCTTATCATGTCAATGTACATTATTATGTGCTTTTACGCTAATCTTGATCTGTTAGAGTCACACGGCAGAATTTGCTTCCATGAACATTGTATTTGTCGTGCGGGTGATATCCAGGATATAAGTGGTTTCTAGTCTCTGCCTGCCTCTCACAATGCTTTCTCATCTTTGTTATTTGTTATGCAGGCTCGCTTTGTCATAACGTCACTCCATTTGCACTTTTCTCCCTCCATTTGTGGTGCTTTTGCAAGCCTAGCTGAACATCTTCACCTTCTATCTTCCCACTCCGAGCGGGTGGCAAAATCTTTTTCTCCTGTGATGTCAAGTTGTGTGACAATGCCTTTTTGCTTTTCAATAGCTTCAAATTTTGAGTTGTTCACATTGGAAGTTAACTTCGAAAGCGATGGAGACAATAGCTCTATCTTGTTAATCAGTCTGCAGCAGTTACATCTTATGTAAGGCTTCTCTCTTTCTCTGTCTCTCGGTCTAGTAAACATTTACGATAAGCATCCTAATCATTTCTCATCCTTGGTCCTCCACCTTGAGCTCTCTACAACAACACCTCTCCTTTCTTCTTTTTGCTGGAAACTATGTAACAGCCTTATGATAAATCCTGCCAATTTGAGGCTCTAAGCCATTCCTCACAAAAGCTCTGTCCGCGGTGCCGATACCTCTTTCCACTTTCTTTAAATTCTGATGATTTGGGTTGCACATTACAGAAATTTCACAGATGCAATGAAACAAGCCTATACCAACACCTAATGTTTCTTTCTTTTTCATAAATGTTCACATGATATGACACTAGTCTCACAAGGTCGACCTTAATATTCCTTCAAGTCGCTTGTTTTGGCGGCTCTGATTTTAATCTTGCATATTTTTGTTTCATTTTTCATTATACTCTTTTGTCACAGGTTTGCTAATAGTGGAATTCAAGATTGCCGGGTCTCTATTAGGGCAGCAAAGATCAGTACTTTTAGACAGTCAAATGTGGATATGAGCAACATTCTATGCTTATCCTCGATGGATGGGCATGCTGATCATTCGCATCCCCAAGAAAAAAGAAGCCGGGTAGATGGTGATGATGTGCAGAATAAGTTGTTTGATGCATGTTTTCGTTTGCATTATATGGATCAGAGAAGTGGGCACATAATACGCCATGTTTGTTCGGTAAACCTGAATGAGATGGAACTTCATTGCTACCCCTATGTAGTAGGACTACTGGCTGAGTTTTGTGAAAAATTGATGGTATATAATAGTTCGGGTGCTGATGAAAATCATTCTAGCCAAATAGAATTGAGACAAACAGAAGCTCCTAGTTTTAGATTCCAGAGCTTTGGTTTATCAAACCCCAATGTTGATTGCTCAACTGATTGGGCTAGCATTTCTCTGGATCAGTTTCCCTTTGTTAAAATACTTAATTGTGGTGGACTCCGTAGCCTCGAGAACAGCATGATAATTCCCGAGTGCAGAAGTCTTGACACTAGTGACAAAAAAATTAGGATGCCAAACTCTAATATATTGAACATACCATCAGTAAAGTTCTCAGAGGCTAGCGACCACTGTTTGATGAAGAGTGACATAGATTCAAGTGTTTGGGAGATGGATCTAGATCTTGTGAATATTAGCTTGCATTTTCATGATTCATCAGGTATTGTCGGTAGCATTGCTCTTCCAGTTGGTAAAGTTTCAGTTGTTAGTCATGCAGACAATTTGGATGTATTGAGTTCTATGGAGGGACTGACTCTCTACTCTGCTCAGTGGACCTACAACTTACAGGAGTCTCTTTGGGGGCCTTCTATACCTAGTAAATCTCCTGTGCTGAATGTACGAGCAAGGAAAGGAAGTGCATACCTATCCAATTCTGATTTGGAGATTAGCTTTGGGATTCAGCATGTTTGTTGTATCCTACCTCCTGACTATTTGGCAGTATTGATTGGCTATTTTTCTTTACCTGATTGGACTTCAAGTGGTAGTAAACCTGATGACGTTACTGAGAACAGCAAGTGTATTAGTTCTGAAAAACATGGAACAATTATCTACAAGTTTGAGTTATTAAATTCCATTATAATATCACCAGTCAGTAGTAATGAGAGACACTTCCTGAAGCTTGATCTAAGACAGCTGTCCGGCAGTTTTATTGATAATGATGCCTTAAAAAGTGCATCCATTGGTATTTTCTCAGAGTTTTTAGTTCCACAGGATAAGCTAGCAGATAGAGCCCACTCTTTGAATATATTTGGACGTGACTTGTGTCTGTCGTTGTTGACTCTCAAGGATTATGCCTCTAGTAATATTTCTGTCCAAAATGCAGAGCACGAAAGTCATGCCTTAGTTCAGTCATTGAATATTGATTTTTGGCTCAGAATTCAAGGTCAAAGTCAGTCAACTCCGACTGGCTCTTCATTCACATTATACATCTTGACAAAGATCTCAAGTTGTGATCTTATTGCTCAAGGTTGGCTCTTTTTGTTGACCTTCTGACCTGGCATAGGATACTTATTTCCTTATTATTACCATGTATTTCTTTAGTTTGACCATTTTCTTTTGACGTTTATCTTTCCTAACAGATAGCTACTTCCTTTTGGGATTTGAAGCACTTCTAGAGGTAATTGATGAGCATTCCATAGTAGATAAAAAATCTGGATGTTTTACAACCGACATCCCTGAGTTTCTCCAATTGGCGAAATCTCTCAAGGAAAATACTGGCAGGATTCCAAATGACTCAACTAACGGAGTGACAGAAATTAGGTGTTCTATCAATCACATGTCTGTCAAATTAAGCTCAAAAAGAGCCTCAAACTCCAGGGGCATGGTTGCAGAAATGGAAGCGAGCTTTAAACTGTCAGCAACTCTGGAAAATGACATGATTCTAAGCTTGAACACCCAGTTCTCTTCTCTGTTCCTATCGTCGTCCCCTGATTCCATTTGTCTTGCCAAATGCTTATTGGTTAGTTCGTGTTCCTCAGTCCTTGAAGTTCATTTCTCAAAAATCCAGAAAAATGAGATCGAGGTTCTCGTTACACTTCCTTCCTTGGAGATATGGTTTCATCTGTTAGAGTGGGTCAATTTAGTTGAACATTTAAATTCTTGTACTCCACAAATACCTCAAGGTTCAGCTGTTGATGTCTCTGGTTCAGCTATACCACCAGTGAATATTTCAGCTCAGACGCTTGATTTGGATGAGTTGCCACCCAATGCTGTTGCTATAACTGTTATGTTCAGAAATACTGGTTTAATATGCCATATTCCTTTGTGGGTTAGTGAAGAGGCCGTCTCTGATTCCATGGACTCTGTTGCTCAGTCAGAAAATCTTAATGCAAGGAGTGGAGGAAAGGACAGCAAATTTTTAATAGTTACTTTGCATAGTCGAAGCAGTGAACTGCATGCTTATGGCAATAACCTAAAAATTAAAACCAATGTCGATAAAGCTACTGCATCGGTCGGCATATGTGAGAATGGTGTTGTACGGTCATGGCCTTTCTTCCAGCTGTTACAGTTAGCTGCAGAAATTCAATTTTGCGAATATTCGAAGGTTCCCATAGGTGTCGAAGTCAATGTCAATTGTGAAGCCTTTGATGTTTGGCTCTCATACCAAGTGTTATACTTCTGGCACGGTATCGAGTTTGCTGCTGCTGAAGCGAACACTTCAGAGATGACATTGGGGAATATTGAATTAAACTTACAATTAAGTAAGGTCTCCCTTTTGCTGACTGATGGAAGGGTATGTTTCATCTCTATTAGTTAAAGCTTCTTACCTGGGTTCTCTTAGGTGTTATTCTGCAGCAAACTATGTTGGTTTTCTTTTCAGATGACAAGGAACTTTCACTTTGCATGTCCAGTTTCACAGAATTCGCTCCCCCCCCCCCCTTCCCCTAATTGCAACGCTTGAATCGCGAATTGATTCGATATGATGTAGTCCTAATTTGCCCAGTTCAAATCTTGCAACGTTTAATGACTCTTCAAAAATTATCAAACGTTGCAAGATTTTCATAAAATCATTTGCCTTTTGTGGTGCTGTTTCTTCTTTTTAAGAATTCAAGCTATTCACCTTAAGAAAAAAGGGCCAAAATTCTAGCATATTAGGAATCGAGTTCTGATTTTTTTAATTAGCGAATTGCATTCACCTAGAGGCTAGAGGTAGCGAATTCTGTTTGTGAATTCATACGGTTAATTCAAGCATGCTCCAAATTATGTGACACTGTGCATGTCTGTGTTATGTGTTGGCGAAGTTCATAGTCAGGGTAGCATTTGTTCCTTCATTGGGACTTTGCTTATAGCCTTTGGCTCAGATTGTTTGGCATAAGTGAATAACAGTGGGTGCGTCCTGGTTCTCTCATGGAGTTCTTTGTATTTAATTTGTGGGAAAGAAAGAAATTGGTTGTGGAACTGTGCAATGCAAGCTGTATTCTGTTGTATTTGGCTCGTGCTAAATGCCTGGATTTTTATGGGACATTTCTGCATCTTAGAGTTAAATTTGGGAAAGGGCTGTGTTTGTATCTTCCCTTTGGGTTAAATCTGTAGATGCTGTTAGGGCTGCCTCAATTGCTTTTACTTCAGAATTGTGCCCATTTGTAATATACAGTAGACGGACGTATTGTCCTCTGACGCTTTTCTCTTTCAATAAATTATTAATCTTTCTGTGAAAATATGTGTACATGAGCAAAATTGTCCTACAAAATTTCATTGTCTCCTATTTTCTTCTAGTGAGTGATGCACTATTCTTAAGTAGCATTCGTTGTTGCTTTTGCAAAATTCTGTGAAGTTCGTTTGTCATTGATTACGCTTAAATGTCATGCAGTGGAGCTGTAGTGGTCCTTTGATGGAATTACTCATGAGAAATTTACACGTAGAAACTAGCATGACAGAGAAATCCATAAGGCTCTCCACCGAGGGGGACCTGCTTGTCAACTACAATAACATCCACAAGGTGTGCTAATAGCTTCCTATCAGCTGTCTTGCTGGTGTTATAAAAATTTAATGTTAAGTTATTCGCATTGCTTTTGCAGGTCTTATGGGAGCCCCTTGTAGAACCTTGGAACTTTAAGGTCGTTATGGTCAGAAAGTTTGAGAAGAGTGCACTCCTTGACAATGGCATTATTACAGATGTACAGCTTGAATCAATGACACAACTGAATGTGAATTTTACGAGGTCACTCTGTGAGGTGAGAGTCTTTATCAATCTCACTAAAAGGTCCAGCGGTATATGGGTGGTGGGTTGGTGTAGGTTTCTATACGTGATTTATTTTTGTATGTTGATTGTTGTTTCCAACAGGTTGTCTTAAGGACCATCGAGATGATTAAGGAAGCAAGGGGCCTGATGCAGATAAATGAAGTTCCTAAAAGCGAAAGATTTCAGAATTATCAGTGTGTTGAAAATTTGTGCATAAGAAGATATGCTTCTTATACTATTCATAATATGACATCCTTGCCTTTTATATTCCAAGTGTATCAAGGTCTTGGCAATGCTGAGAGCGTTGACCTATCTGCGTCAGTATATGAGAATACTGTTCAACCAGGTTCATCTGTTCCTATTTACATTGATGGAATGCTGGAGGAGCAAGCATTTAGTTATAGGCCTGCTTCTTCGCAAGGATTTAGCAAGAAACTATCAAACAAGACGGGGCATTATTTCATGACCATCCGATTTGAGGGAACATCTAATAAACCAGAGCCAATCTCAATGGATCTTGTTGGTATCACTTACTTTGAAGTGAATTTTTCAAAAGACAGTGAAGGAACAGAGGCAACTAGTGGGCTTCTTGTACCTGTAGTTTTTGATGTCTCTCTGCAGCGATATAGCAAGCTAATACAGCTGTATTCCACTGTGAGTGCTGTGGCTGGCTCTTTTCAATATCATATTTTCCCTCCTTGCTTTTTCTTTACATTGTATTGTTGTAGGTCATTTTCAAGAATTCAACATCAACACCTTTGGAGCTGCGGTTTGACATTCCCTTCAGCATGTCCTCAAAGGTATGTCAAAAGAATATCTTGATATGACTAATTGGTTCATATGCTGATTGCAGCTTCTGTTTGATCATTACAATCTCGACATTCAAAATCCTAATGTTTAGTAAACAATAGGTTGTTGATCCAATTTATCCTGGTGAGGAATTTCCTTTGCCTCTGCATCTAGCAGAAGCAGGTCATATGAGGTGGCGTCCTCTCGGTAACAATTACCTGTGGAGTGAAGTACATAATCTTTCGAAAACTCTATCATCTGACGGCAGGAGTGGATTTTTGAGATCCCTTGTTTGCTATCCAACTCATACAAGTAGTCATCTCTTTCGCTGCTGCCTATCAGTTCAAGATATAAACTTGCCCTTATCTGGTGGGCTGAAAAGGACTGTCACCGATTTTTCAAAGCAATCAGTCAAAGCTTCTCATCAGCTATATAATGTCAAGAAATCAAAGACCAGATTCATTCATCGTGTGACACTGAATACTCCATTAACCGTGAAATGTTATCTTCCGCAAGCGGTCTCTGCCACTATTGAAGGTGGTGGAATCACGCACACTGAATCACTCACAGAGGTTAATACTGTAGTCTCAATTTATCTGCACAAAATTTGTCTTTGCATATCACAGAGCAAATTATAAAACTTACTTTGTTCTTACAGGCAGAGTGCTCACTATACCATGTTGATTCTTCTTATGATCTTGCTGTCACTTTCCATATTGCTGGATTTAGACCATCAGCAGTCAAGTTCCCACGTTCGGAAACATTCAGTACAGCCGCTAAGCCTAGTGGATCTCTATTATCACTGACTGAAACGTTGACCTTTGATGCTGATTCATGTGATGGTAATATATGCTCATTAAATTTTATGCTACTTGTATTCTTCTGTGTTCTGATATCCAGTGGAATTTTCAGGTCCTATATACATTACAGTGGAGAAGACAATGGATTCATTATCTGGTGCTCGGGAGCTCTGCATTTCTGTTCCGTTTTTGTTGTACAATTGTACACTATTCCCATTGACTATTTCAAGATCAGACCATGAACTAAAAGGAAATTATTGCATCATTCCTACTTGCTATGATTCAACTGATCAAGGACTTTTCGTTGATCAGGAGGATGGACTTCATCTCATTTCATCTCAGGGTCAGCAATATCCGAGACCTTCAAAGTCTAGCAGTGAAAGTTATTTGTCCAAAAATCATATTGATTCATCCAGTGAAATCGGCAGTCCACGTTTAGGGATATTTCTAACACAGTCATTGATTTCACATTCTGGTTATAAATGTCAATCTATTGATGAGTTAGACTCCGTTAATCAAGAAGCTCCTCTAAACAGCTTGGAAAGGCCATTGGACTCAAATCTTGTATCTGATTTTAGGGTCTCCAGTGTATCTAATAATGAGTGTCTCAAGGCTAAACCATTTATGTATTCTCCTGATCCCAGTGCGGTTGCCAGTGAAATAATGGTCAGAGTCAGCAGGTCCGGCTCTCATTGTCCTGTGGACAATTTCACTAGTTCCTTATGGTCAAACCCGTTTTTTCTTGTTGCTCCAAGCGGGTCAACTACTGTTTTGGTCCCACAAGAGTCTTCAAATTCTGCAGCTGTCATATCTGTGACCTCACATCTGCTTGATACTCCACTAATGGGGCGAACAAGAGCCATCACATTCCAGCCAAGGTGATAGATTGTTCTTTAGTTTTTCATTGCATAATTGGGTCATTTGACTATGTCAATTATATACAGGAATTTTGATGTGCCAAGCAGAGTCCAAAGAGCCAATTTGGTTTAGGTGTACAGGATTAGCTGAGCCTACAAGGTTCAAGACCAGTTAGGTTAATCTAAACCGACCATCTGACCTCCCAAAACCTTGCCCAAATAACATGGCATTTTTAAATTTTCCAGATGATATCCTTTTTCACCCAAATAGTTGTATATAGAATTTTCAATATGTTACACCACTTTTCGATCATGTGGGGGTGCATTTTCCCTTCAAACTAAAATAATTTGGAATTCAAGTCTCTGCTTTGCTTGGCTGTGCTAAATTATGCTCAGCTACTTTGATGAAATGATACATAGGCATAAACTGTACGTGGAAAATTACTTTTCTTCTCAGCCTAGAACAATTACCACTCAGTATGAATCTTGTTGGGGTTTTCTGGGGTACAATTGTACACTGTCTTGTTTGTAACTGAATGAAATTAGTGGCAAGGCTATCTCGGACCTTTTGTTTCCCCACTTTTCCTCAGTATAGATAGATAAGATCTTAGAAGATCAGTGTTGGCTGGTACCAACTTGATCACTGAAGCCTAAAACCATCATTGGATGACTACTCATAGATGCCTAGTAGTAATATAGTAGACTTAAACAACTTCAGCCAGCATGTGCTGTAGGATTTTGGATTGTTTGCAGCTGCATGTACGAGTTCATGCATCCATAATCAATAATGATGACCTGCACTTTTCTTTCAGCTGATCTTGTGTTCCCTTATCATTATTAATTTATTCGCATCCTTTCCTTTTTTGCAGATATGTGATCAGTAATGCATGCAGCAAGGCTCTTTGCTATAAACAGAAGGGTACTGGTTCTTTTTTCCGTTTAGGTGTTGGACAACACTCTCATCTTCACTGGACAGATACAACACGGTAATATTACCAAGTACATCCATGTCAATCTAGCCACAGTGTGCACATAGTGACAATTCCTCTCTCTTCCCCCTTCCCCTCCCAAATGTGCCATACACCTACACATCCATCCAACAACAAGAAAACTCTGAACCTGAGGTTACTGAGTTGTCCTTGTTGTTGTGATCTGCTATATGTAATATAGGTTCACATACTACTTTGATGATGGGGTGTACATGCTGCCACTAGCTCTCTAAAATTGAATAATGTTACTCGTCTACAACCTCTTTTCTTCTCATAATGTTTAAATCAACTTTTTGAACTTGCTCTCGATGTCTAGTTGAATATCCCTAATGGCACTGTGAACTTACTATAGGGAATTACTTGTTGCTGTTCGTTTTGATGAACCTGGATGGCAGTGGTCAGGCTGCTTCCTTCCTGATTGTCTTGGAGATACACAAGTGAAAATGCGAAATTATGCTTCTGGTAACTTGAATATTATACGGGTCGAAGTTCAGAATGCTGACATCATTCAAGATGAAAAATTTATCGGTAATGCCATTGGCAAGTCTGGAACAAATTTCATCCTTCTCTCTGATGACAACACAGGTTTTGTCCCGTACAGAGTTGATAATTTCTCTGAAGAGGTTAGTACCACCTAAATTGCCCTTCACTACGCTACTAGTTCAAGCCTGTGCTAATCAGGTGTTTGGAAAAATCTATGTGATCTTAACTAACTAATTTGTAATATATTAAATTTTGAGACGACATTATGGTAGGTAAGATCTTAATTACTAGTATTCATACACGGCGTTGTCGGGGCTGCGTAATTTTGTTGATTTTTCAACTGCATAAAATATAAACAAAGTTCATAAAGTTTAACATAAATTAAATAAGTTTAGACAAATTAAGATCCCATACTATGGAATCAAAAACTTAATTACGTGGACTTTGCGCCACAAATCAAGCTCTAAAGTGAATCCTTCACTCAAATGACCATGAATCACATCTAACCCTTCATATAAAAGTAATTCAACCTCTATATTTATTATTTCTAACAACCAAATGAAGATACGTGCCATATGATAATTTTACGAATGTGGACACACACATGGTTGCAACTTGAACCATTACACATGTAGTCCATATGATCTATTAGTTAACTCTCATGCGCACTGATGCGATGGGGTTCCCCGCACCTGATTTTTTCTACCTGAGACATCTTTGGATACATCGTTTGGTTTTCCTTTGCCCTTTGTATTTGCAACATAAGTCTGTTTAGTTCTTCCCTCACAAGCTCCGCACAAGCCACACATTTAGTGACATTCTTAAATTCACCAACTGATTGTTGTTTAAAGCGGTGAACTCCTCTTTTTGTTACTTTTTGACAGAACTTACAATTACAAAATTGTTCCTGAAACTAGACCCTGTGTGCCATATCTTCTTGCGGGGTCCTAAAAGTTGATAATTACCAAAGGCATCATCATGAGTGTCTATTTCCATCAATGATGTTCAAATTTACAAGCTAACAATATCTATAGGAATTAGCGACTGGAAGGGAAGGGAGGCTTACTGTAAGAGCCAAGAGGAAGAATATGTGAGGGAAGAAAATCAATAGGACAACAGAGAGGTTGATGGTCACTGGAAAAAGAGAGAAAGATGATCACTGGATTTAAAAAGAAAAACGAAGTGCATTAGAAGAAAGTTGCAGAAGTTCATCAATGAAAAGAGAAAAGTAGCTGGAAAACAGAGGACAAAAATTTCAAAAAACGGAGCAGCAGTAGAGAAAAGGAGGAAGAAGAAGACAGGAAGAAGAGAGAATTAACATGCCTGGAGAAGGAGACTGCAGAGGACAGAGAAGCAGTGAAAGGAAGTACAGAGTAGGGTTAATTATGCAGCCACGTTTCTTTAGGGGTTACGTGCTTTATTTAAATGTACATGTGACCATATCTGTTAAATTTCTTTTTCATTGCATCGTGTATGAAATGCGCTGATAAACATTGCATTGAGCCTCACTGTCATGTGCGCGCATCAAGCTCATCAAAAGCGCATTATGAACACCACATCAGCTGCCTGATGCAATGGAGCTTGTGCATCATGGTGCCTAGCGCCTAGGCGCACTTTTTTAAACTAAGGTTAGTCCATGCGGACAACAGCAAATCCGCTATAAACTTAGGCTTTAGGACTTATTTTGGAGGTTAATAAGTTTAGTTCAGCTCTAGTAAGTTCAGTTCGGTTCGGTTCTAATAAGTTCAGTTCTAAAAAGTTCAATTCAGTTCTAATAAGTGCAGTTCAGTTCTACGAAGGCTTTCAAGAATTTCTAATAAGCGCCGTTCAGTTCTGATAAATTCAGCTCTGTTCACTTCAAATGAGCTCAGTTCTAATAAGTTCAGTTCAGTTTCAGTCCTAAAGAACAGGGCCGTATTGGCTGTTGGGGGATTCTATTGGACTTTTAACTTGGAGCCCTTTCAATACTCACTTGCTAGTGTAGATTGCTCACAGCTTCTCTACAGTACACTTAGAAACCTAAAACCTGGGGGATGGTTAACTGGACTTCTTGTCTGAACACCAGAGACACACTGCAGATTCAACAACCAAATCAGTGGTACTGCCTCCATCTTATACTTATTTAGTTAGGAGACCTGGTGCCTCAGAATAAACTGTATGAGAACTGGGATTTGTTGGATTCCAGTGAGTTAGCACTATACTCATATGCAATCACTTGCTAGTGAATAATGTAAGATATCTGTGGAATAAGGCGAGAAAGAATCTCTGGAGATAGCATGTTTGGCAATCCTTGGCTGTTGCTAGATAAAACTAGAATACTAAACAATATTGCAGCATAAAGCTGCTGGGAAGGGGGCTTTGTGAGATAGCATGGTCTACCATTTTTTTCTTTAGTGTCATTATATGGTGGTTTTTTTCTGGGAATATCGTCTATTGGTAAAAGGCTTTGTCTTCTGCGTGCCAAGGTTTGGAAGACTACAAGGAGTGACAACTGACTACTAATTGTTTATCAGTAATGTAGACTCAGTCAATGGGATAAATGTGACGCTTATTAGGTGGCGTTTACTATGGTATCTCTTATACTTCTGTCAGATACGAATTTTCTCCTGGTCCTCTATAGGACCTCCTTATCCTCTATTGATGTATTTTAGTATTATCGTTATAGTACTATGTTTCCTCTTATCTGAAGGGAACTTATGGATGTACTTACTTTCCGCCTTGTAGACATTGCGAATTTATCAACAGAAGTGTGAGACTCTAGAGACTATTGTCCATCCATATACTTCCTGCCCTTATGCTTGGGATGAGCCTTTCTACCCACATCGGCTCATTGTTGAGGTATGAAGTCTTTCTCTTCGGGTTAGGGCCCTTCTCATGACTTAGCCTATGTTAGCCTCACGTTTTATGGAACATATGCAATATAACTTATGAACTTTCGTGCTGCTGCAAGGTTCCTGGTGAGCGCATAGTAGGATCCTATGTTCTTGATGATATAAAGGAGTATGCACCTGTACATTTGTCATCATCATCAAAATTGTCAGAGGTATCTTTCTTTGGCTCAGCTGGAAAAGAAGTATGTGTAACAACAAGCATACCCAATGTAGCAGTTATTTCAAAATTGATATTTTAGCCCCACCCAATCAACCAAATATCGAATATTAATATTTTATACACGTACAAACGTGTTCAGCATAGCTTCTGTTGTCTTGACTTACCAATTTTATACTTCGGAACAGAGGCATGAGAAGACATTGCTTTCATCGGTTCATGCAGAGGGTGCAATGAAGGTAATATTTGAGTTCTGTGGATTGAATTTTCTGTCCTTCTCTTGCAAATTCATTGAAGTGAATTTGTTTGTTACAGGTGCTCAGTATTATTGATTCAACTTGTCATGTTTTGGGAGAAGTGAAGAGTGCAAGCTCTGCTTTATTTGGGAAGAAAAGAGAAAGTAATGAGACGGCGGAAAAGTTTCTTCAATACAAGGAGAAATTATCAGTCCGAATTTCATTTATCGGAATATCCTTGATGGACTCATCCCCTCAGGTTTGATTTCTGTGAATCAAATTTATTTTTCTTTTTCTTTTCTGTTGCCTTCTGTTAGAATGTTATTATAAAATTAATATTTTTTTTTATCTTTGTTAGGAGTTGCTTTATGCTTCTGCGAAGGATATAAAAATTGATTGTCTCCAGAATATGGAGCGACAAAAGTTTTCCTTTCAAATGTCATCCTTACAAATTGATAACCAGCTGCGAGGTACACCTTATCCTATTATCTTGTCTTTTGATGAAGACTACAAAAGTAGCCTAATCAGCCACATGAGAAATAAGGATGGAGGAACTAGGACCAAAACTGAAGGCACAATGCCATATCCTTCTGGGAGCTCCTCTGAACCTGTAATTTGTTTGGCGGCTTCAAAATGGAGAAACAGAGAGATGATGCTGGTTTCATTTGAACACATAAGCTTGAGGTGTGTAAATGAGTTGCCAGTTGGCTGTCAGACAAACTTTCTGATAATGTACTAGAAATTCATATCTTTAAATGTGTGCAGAATTCGAGATCTACAACTTGCGGTTGACCTGGAGCTGCTTTTGAAATTACAAGATTTTTTCAAGGCAAGCTCTTTGTTCAACCCAGACATGGCAAATTCAGTAACCAAAATAGATGATGTATGGAAGCCAGGTGTAGCAGAAGTGCCTTCTTCATTCACTTTGCTGAACTCTGAACGTTTGCGTGCCAATGGAAATTGTCAGTTTCCGAAGATGCATCATTCTCCTTCTGGTTGTCACAGTGTCACCCCCTGTTTGCCAGAAATAGTTCCAATTGGAGCTCCCTGGCAGAAAATTTTCCTTTTGGCCAGAAGTCAAAACAAGATTTATGTTGAATCATTCTCTGTGTCTCCTGTTAAGGTGACATTGAGGTACATTACAACCAGATCTCCCTTGTAGGAACTTTACTTGCGCTTGGTTTCTCATACCTGCTTTTGCCCTTAAATTATTGCCTGCAGCTTTTCAAGCAATCCTTGGATGCTCAAAAATGGGGGTTTATCATCTGGAGAATCTTTCATCCATGTAAGTATCAAGGCTTTTGGAGATGAAATTAAATCATTACTTACTTAAATGGATAACAAAAGATGATTATCAACGAGGACAATCAGTACTGACATAGAGGACAAGTCCTCGCGTAAAAGAGTAGTGTTTCAATCAAACTGTTCAGTCCTTTTTGGGGTTGTTGCTTCGGTCTCTGCCACAGTCTGCTTCATTCAAATAATTCTCGCACAGATAATTGGCACATTGACTGTGAAATTTAGGACTACTAAATATGCAATCTGAAATATTTTGTTAAGTGACAGAGGATGTTCTCATCCGACACACTCCTGTTGACAGTCGGTATTTCTTATTCAGATCTGAACAGTGGTTATCCGTGATCAGATTAAATAACATGAGTCATTTTGTAACTTGAGGCAACATTTGATCTTCCTCAAACCTTGTAAGACAGTCTTGAATAATGTAACTGTGGATACTGTTTATTGGATTAGGAAAAATTGTGTTGATGAGACATTCTCACAAAAACAAATTACAAGCTATTTCAATCTCAAACCGTGGTAGGAATGTCCCTTGAAAAGCTTGGTGCCTTACTTAAACCCGTTTATTTATAGATAAGAAAACATTTATTTAGGAGGAAGAAGTAGAGTATACAGTAGAGGACAAGAAGTCCTCACTGCAAAAACCTAACCTAGTGAATAAGACTGTGCATAAAAGAAACCTCTCCTATTACCACGCCCCTTATAGTTAATTTCAGACCTCATATTCTCCAGTTCTCTATTGTCTATTCCCAACACTTTTGCTAGAGTACCCTTGAGAAACTAGTCTCTCATCTACACTAGGAACAACCAAACTCATCTTTGTTCGTACTAGAAGATCCTGGTAGTGTTTATCTGCCTCCTTACTACCGAAAATTTTTATCCCAATTCGTTCTGATGTCTAAATTCCCATCCAAGCATTTCACTAACCCAGAAACAACAGGCTCCAAATAAATTCTGCATAAGCGTTTACCACCAAGTGAGATAATTTTGGAAGCTATGAACACATCACAATTTCACTTTTGGGCCTGTCAGTCTAGATTTCCCTTCATCAAGTGCCCCTTCCAAACTGCAATTGATTCTATTATTTGTTATCGTCTCTTCAAACACTGAGATAATTACATCAAATATAGGTTTTTTAGGTTGGAGAACTTAACATATTCTCTATAGATGTTCGCTAGATATGTTGTACGATGATGAGAGACCTTTCGGGTGGCAAGATGCTGCGGATAGTTCATAGTTAAGGTTTCCACCTGTTTCTTGATTTGCGAATGTGACTCCTGGCTGCTTTTAATCCCCTTTTTTCATTCTGGCTACCAGCAATCTATGTGCTTCCTGTAATAATGCACATGTTAATAAGTAAGTATCAAATACAATTATTCTAAGGACTTGCGCATGGAGGTTCCGTGATTAACTGTCCATTTTACTGCATTTTTATTTCGTCCCCAAGCAAGGAATAGCATTGAATCTTAATAATTTTAATTGTTTCTGTTTCTACTGCATTTTGTTCAGCTAGTTCCACTTTTTACTTTCTTAACTTGCTCTGTTATGCTCAGAGGGGTATTATGGCTCTTGCTGATGTCGAGGGGGCACAATTATGCCTCAGTCAATTGACCATTACTCATCATATGGGTAGCTGGGAATCCATTCACGAAATCATCTTGAAGCATTATACCAGACGATTTCTTCATGAGATGTACAAGGTAGAAGACATTTTCCATCAGATATTTTTGTATGCGAGGGTATTCTAATACCCTTTGTATATCCCCACACCTCATGGTAAATTTTGGACCGTATGACAAAAGGCTGAAATGTCTATTTAATGACACAGATTGACACAAACATTATGAGGGGTGTGGGTATAGACAAAGGGGTGTGGGAATAGACGCCCTCCTTTACTATTCCTTGTTTATGCCAAAGTTTCATTCTACTCCAGGAAAGAAAAAAATTACATGTCCTTGCAATATTCCGTTCATGTGTTTAATTTCTATTCTCTACATCCCATAGTAGATTCATCTTCACATTATAAGAATACATTCTGCTATAGTTGCCGTGCATTCCGTTTTGGTTTGTCCCTAGAGACTCTCATAATTAGTTATTTTGATACATCACTCCTAATCACTAAGCGAGAGAGAAAGAAGAGACTAAAACTTATATCTTGTTTCCTATGCTCAGTCTGTCCATTTTTTCGTTACTATACATTTGCTTCCCCTTGCTTTCTGATTACCTCATTCTTCCTTTCTCCCTCTCTTGCAAGCCCACAGATATTTCTGCTATTCTCATCTGTAGCCACACCAACTTTACACGGATCTGCTTCTGGTTTTTACTGTTCACTTGTGGTGCATGAATTCTGCTATGCATGTCTTGCTTCAACTTCAGAAATATTTAGATAGGTAGAATTAAACATGTAGTTGTTTCGAAACTATAATTTTAGAACTCTGTAATTTGTGTGTGTTGATGTGTTACCGTGTAATATATGCTTGCAAAGAATAGAAGCTCCTTAAGTTACCATGTTTCTGTTGCGGTTGTATTAGACATGTTCACTGAATGCTGAGACTCTGGTACTTTCTGCTTCAGGTCTTTGGTTCTGCTGGTGTCATTGGGAACCCTATGGGCTTTGCTAGAAGGGTGGGCCTGGGGTTTAAGGACTTCTTGTCAGTTCCAGCAAAAGGAGTTCTTCAGGTACTCATATTTCATAGTGATGAGAGAGAGAGAGAGAGGCCATTTGCTTATGGCTAAAATTATTTCTGCCGTCATTGTTCTTTTTGTTTTTCCCGGGGTGGGGAGTGGGGAGGAGAGTGGCTTAGCAAATTCTTGATTGTTTCTAATCAAAGTTAGTTATTTTCCGGCAGAGTCCTTCTGGGTTACTCTCAGGAATGGCTCAAGGCACTGGTAGTCTTCTCAGCAACACACTGTATGCTATAAGTGACACTGCAACACAGTTCAGTAAAGCTGCTCATAAGGTACTATCATTTAAACATCATTTAGACATTTGCTTGGTACATGAATTTATGTGATGCTTTAGTAATTGGTAGATGTGATACATATAGGGAATTCTTGCATTTACATTTGATGATCATGATGTTACAAAATCGGAGACGCAAAGGATGCTTACGTACTCACAGAGTAAAGGTGTGATTAATGAATTACTAGAGGTATGATATAGCTAAGTCTATACCTTTCGGTACTACTCAAAAATTTTGACTGACAATAGTGTGGTGATCGACTGATTGATTTCTCTCTGCCAGGGACTAACTGGTCTCCTCCAGTCACCAATTAAAGGAGCGGAGAAGCACGGCCTTCCTGGGGTTTTATCAGGTATCTCTTTGCATTGTCACTATACTTGTCTGCTCGGGACGCCTGTATATACCATAAATGCTTTAAGTGTCATAGATGACCAAAAACTACCCGCACCTCCCCAACTCCCGGTCTTTGAGGAATGAGGGCACTTCAAGTAGGGTTCAGGTTACAAGTAAAGTGATTCGTTGATCAGCAAAACGGTTTTTTTTTTCAAATACAATGAATGCAATTTGAAGAGAAGTTGAAAATAGTATGATAGAGAGTTCTGCCGAAAGTTGATGGTGTTGCATGCTGTGCACTTCCCTTCAACAGTAGTGGTGCACTTGCTTTAAATGCTGGCACTCCATTGGACAGTTGTGGCAAGTCAATGGCAGTTCTCCGGTGGCCACTTGCCAAAAAATCCCCTATTATGTCACTTTGCCTTCTGCAATCAAGGGGTTGATTTGCCCTCCCCTTTTGTCTCTTTTGTACTCCTCTGTTGCTTGGATCCTTCATCTATCATGTGTCCGGATGTTGTGTTGGATACCTTCAATGGATATGGAAACTTGAATATGATCCCTGACAATAGTAAAACCTGTCTGTTGTGTCCATGGTGGCTAGTGGCTACTTCTAAGTTATAACGTCTCTGATACTTCTTAAACTGTCCAAGTAATATGATTCTGCTTCCCCTGATCTTGTTCCATCTTTTTTCTCTTTCCGCTGCCTTTAGCTCTCACTGGTCCTTTTTGCCTTCACTATTGATGGGGAGGTATGCGTATGCACAGAAGAGGGAGGCTAATTTTGCAATAAAAGTGGATGTACAACTTTTTACATATGTTTAACATCAGGGAGTCACACATGCACATTCTTTTGAGTTCATTTGCAAACCTACATCATCATATAAGTCTTATTTTTTAACTCTAAACGCTGAAATATGATTTCTATGGTTTTTGTCTCTTTGTACTCTTTTTAAACAATGAGGTTTTGGCAACAGAGGTATTGGACGAAGAGGGAAGTAAGGGTAGGAAGGGCCGCCAATGACTGGATTGCCTCACTGGCGAGGAAGCTGGGGTGTTTGCTGACATTGAGAGTTTATTGATAGCTTGCCGTGGAAACAAATGGGAGGGATGTGGGCTTTTTATTTATTGTAATCTCTTGTGATAAGTTTGCACCAAGCAATAAGAATAAGAATGAAAATATATATTGGTGATACTTTTAATATTGGTTTTTACATCCTTTAGCTGGCATGCTTTGTTGGTTGCTCTCACTTTGTGGTCTTACTTATCATTGAACGATAGCACTGAAGCTTAGTACTTATTGCAGGATTGGCCTTAGGTGTTACTGGGCTAGTAGCAAAACCTGCAGCTAGTGTGCTTGAAGCCACAGGAAGGACTGCTCAAAGTATAAGAAACCGGAGTAAGCTTCATAGGATGAGAGCCCAGCACTTGCGTGTTCGTCTTCCCAGGTCTCTGAGTACTGAACTGGCCCTCAGACCCTACTCTTGGGAGGAGGCGATCGGAACAGCTGTGCTGTTGGAGGTTGATGATGGTTCCAAGTTCAGGGATGAGCTCCTAGTATTGTGCAAATCACTCAAAGATGCTGGAAAGTTTGTAATTCTGACCGAAAAATTTATCTTGGTCGTTGAATGTTCTAGTCTGGTAGATTTGGGGAAGCCTGAATTTCGAGGCATTGTTGCGGAGCCACCATGGATAGTATCAGTTGAAATTGCTTTGGAGAGTGTGATGCATGTTGATGCTGATGGAGGAGTTGTACACATCGTTGGAAGTAGTTCAGAAACTCTACTTGGGCAAAATCAACATCACCAAAGGAGAACTGGAGTTCGGATGAAGCGATGGAATTTGCCTCCAACACCACTCCCACTCTTTCAAACTGACTTGGAATTAGCGTCCACTGAAGAGGCGGAGTATTTCTTGAGAGTTCTGTTGTCTACAATTGAGCAGGGTAGAGAACGA
Source organism: Corrigiola litoralis (assembly GCA_901111285.1). Lineage (NCBI taxonomy): Eukaryota > Viridiplantae > Streptophyta > Magnoliopsida > Caryophyllales > Caryophyllaceae > Corrigiola > Corrigiola litoralis. Next base: position 21,385 of record CAAKMY010055724.1, read on the forward strand.
GGCTGGGGAAACGTATACCTTCTTCATCAATGTAATATAAAGTAGGTCAAGTATCGTCCACCATCATGTAAATTTGGATATATCTGCAGCCCCTTGTAAATGCCCATATTTGTCTCCTCTTTTTTATTGTCACTTCTGTAGACCATAGTTTACATGTTTAAGTCTACTTAGCGAGTTACCATTTTGCATGTACATGTAAATATGTTACACATGTTGAATTTTGTGTAAATATGTTACATATGTTATAACTTGTGTATAGAGCATAGTGATTAAAGATTAAAGTTTATTAAGTTCGCTGTGTTTCTTTCGTGTTCATTTGGTATGTATTGTTCACAACTCCTTCCATCTCATCCACTTTCCCTCACTTGCTTTTTTACCCGTATCGAGGTGATATTTTAATCATTGATAATTCATTGCATAAAATAAAAATATAATTAAAAGAATTAAGTTATTTTAGTCACCTTATTGACCAATTTATCTTATTTGACTAAAATTCTAGTCACCCTAAATTTTAGTCATCTTTTTGGGTTTTATGTATCATTTGAAGCAGTTTTACCAAAAAAAGAGAGTGTAGAATTTTTTTTAAAAAAATATTTATTAAGTTATTAATGGTCAAAGCATGAGTATGACAATAGTATCAAAAGGTAAATGGAGGGAAATGGGTAGGATGAGGGGATAAGTCTTTTGATTTTGGCTGATTTAGCGTTTGGATCATATGTGAGTATTGTTGACCACACCCTTCTACTATTGGCAATACCATTTCTTGGGAGTAAATTTATGATGTTAATTTATCTTACCCTTTCTAATAACATAGAAATTTATAGATGGTCTGACTATTAGTATATGGTATAAACTTTCAAAAGTTTGACATAAGGTTTTAGATTAATTTCTGTTTTTTGAATTTCATATAAAATCTTTTGAAATAGGCTAAAAACACTCAACACCACGATATGCAACAAACCTTTAGTCATATGAATATATAGTATGTGTTATTCTATGCACACAGAACCCTACTTTTTCAATACATAGTATGATATCTTCCCCCACCCCCACCCACCCTTGTCCCCTCCAATGTTATTAGGAAATCTAGAAGAAATTGGCATTCACCATTTCCTTGAGAGATTTACTCTTCCTTTAAGCTACACCATTTTACTGTAAAGCGTAAGGGGTCATTGCCTCGTGTATGACACCATTTCGTTCACAACCCCCCCCCCCCCCCCCCC
>CAAKMY010055747.1:0-11943 GCA_901111285.1 Corrigiola litoralis
ATAACATCAATCCAGGCGAGGCCTAGGCCCTATTTTTTGTATGAAAACTTTGAAAACATTCCAATAAGTTCCCGAAAGTTTCAAAAAAATGAGTATAAACTATAAAGTTCCCTTAAATTCACAAAATTCCTATAAATATTTTAATAAAACACAAACGAGTTATCTAAAAGTTCCAACTTTTTGTAAAAAAAATTCATAATTTTTTTATGCAGATTAGATGTCCTAACTATGATACATTATAAAAACTCAATATTAGATGAGTTGTGGAATTGACATCAGCTCTAATTCGAGATCATCATGTTTAATTATAATTGATTAATAATTCTTACTGTACGTTGGGGCTTTATAGAAGAGGTCTCTGTTGCTTTTAACTTTTGATAGAAGTCACTTACTAGTTACTTCAGCTGCCCTTTTAATGTCATCTCTACTATACGAGGGAAATCCGGGAAAAGGATGGGCAGCGATTAAGGCATTAATAGACGCTAGAGCTGGATGTTTACGCGTCCTGAGGAATGAAACTGTGAGAAGATTCAATTAAACCAATCAGCGGAGATAAATGTTGGTAAGCTAACCAAACAATTCACGCTTAACAAGGACAAACCATCATTGCCATGGTACAAATTTTAGCTAACATTGATTGCTTAACTTAATGCGCCATTTCTTGCATTTCACAACATCTTCCTCGACCTTAATCATGCTACTTATGTCTTTTTATTATTATTGTTTAGAAGGGGTTAAAGGAATAAATTTAATCACTTGTGTATCGGCTTCAGTTTTCCCTTTCCTTGAACTACCATCTCGCTAGTCGCTATCCACCTAGTAATCCACTTATCAACATTAGCTCAACAAATATAATACTTTGTTCAACAAATATACTACTGTAGTTTAAAACGTGATTACCTACCAAACCGTTAGATAAATGTTGATTTAAGTGGTTAAAGAGGTGGTGAGATAGATTCATCTAAAGAGAGAGATTAAATTTTTTTTAATTTTTTTTTTTGACAAAGAGGAGATTAAAATTATTAGTACGCCTACTCTAGCCCCCATACATGATCTTACGACTTTGCGAAGACATGTATTTTTTTTGTAAGCACTCGCTTCAATGTGGTCACTTCAACTCTTTTGTGAGGGGGCTGATACGCCTTCAACTGGGTCCTAATTCTAATATAATCTTCATGCTTCAGCAGTCCATACTAATACTAATACTCCGTAACACGATGATTTCAATGGTCCACGTATTTTGCATGCTATTACTTGAAAAAATAGCAATTACTATAAGTTTTCTATCTTATAAATATCATTGTTGTAAAAGGACATGGCAATTTATTGTCTAGTTCTCTATGAGAACATATGTCATGTGTCAATAATGGACCATAAATATGTACCAAAATAAACTATGGCCAAGAAATGGAGAGGAGGTGCGTCTTGACATTACTTTGACATACAAGATAACAAGAGCCGTATCTTTGCAACATCAAACTTCCAAAAGACTTTGCTTCAATGGTAGATATCCTTGCCTTCCTTCTCTAGGGACCATCTTATTCTTAGCTGCCCCGTACGCATTAAATCTTCTCCACTCTTCTAAATTCATCTCCCCAGTCTTTCTGTCCCAACAAGCTTTTATGGGTAGGTGAATGCCATGCTTCTCGTCACCAATGTGGACATCAGACATTCACATTACCCTCTACCTTGGTACTTGTACATACTGTACAATATAGTGATATTGCCTTTAACTAAAAACCAGAAACGTTCTGGCCTTGCGCTCTACCCGAACATGCACGAATTAATTTCTTTCGCTTTCTCTCGCAGGTCATGTGATCATCTTTGTTGCTTCCTAGTCCTATGCTATGCATTTTTCTTTGAAAATTATCATATATCTAAAATGCAGTTGAGTAGGGTAGTAGTAGCTGAAATATTATTTATCCCTAGTAATTAAATATATAATACATGTAGTTTCACAACTTCTCAAAACAAAGGTAAAAAAATTCGGAATTTTGAGAATTCAGTAGTGTTATGAGGGAAAACTTTACTGTCTTCATGGTCTTATACGAGTGTACTACTCGAATTTAGACTAAAGCAAATGTAAGCAAAAAAACCGTAAAAATCTACAAAGACGGTTTAATTTTCACTTAGAAATAGATATAGTTTCTTTTCTTTTGGTGCTAAGAAATAAACTTAAAGCAAATTAATCATCACTTATAGTTGTAAAATTCGATATACTTTGAGCCGTATTAAAGCAATTTAAAGTAAGTAAAAGAGATGATTAAAATTACAAGTAACTTTTTAGCCTATTTTTTCAGTTTTGACTTAAAAGTTACTGGCCTTATACAGAACTTTGTCAACCAACTCCACTTCGTATTATATCTGATTAGACTTTCTTCCCTACATTCTTCAATGGAAGAATTCATGAATACCCATCTTCCATCTAATTTAGGTAAGATGAAACCCCTCCCAATCCCATAACAATCCATTACAAATTTCTTGTTTTTTTCCCTTAATCTATCTAACCAATCTGCGCCTACCAAAAAAAATCTACCAATGTTGAGCAAATTCAGGCTATAATCTGAATAACTACCTTGACTGACCCTCATGCAGACTAACCAGTAACCATTGTCCACTACTCCACTACTCCGTAGTACCATACTACCATTATACATTAACACTACCAGTTCACCACACACTCCAATCCATACGCATATAGAACTAGCAGTTATCGAAGTGTCAAACCAAACCATAGAAACAAAAAAAAAAAAAAAAAAAAATACAAAGGGCCTATTTTCTACCTTATTTTTTATTTTATTATACAGAAAGTTACAAAGAATACAGAAAAATACAAAAATTTCAGAAAAGTTACGAAAAATACAGAAAGTTTAGAAAAGTTACAAGAATTACAAAAAAATATAGAAAGTTTAGAAAAATTACAAAAAATTCAAAAAGTTCAGAAAAAATAAAATAAAAAATAAAAAAGTATTGAAAAAAAACGGGGTAGAAAACAGGCCCAAAAACATAGAAGACACAAAACAATTAAAGAACAGCACATAATTGTAGTTGACCCCATCAATTGACACAAAGCAACTCCCCCCTTCCCTTTACAGTTTAAAAGCCCAACTCCAACTCCCCCTTTCCACTTTGCCTTAGTACCTTCCCTCCCTCTCCCATTCCCATCTAACTATACCCAACTCTAACCAAACACACCCTCACAATACAACTTACAACTTACTAACCTACTCCGTGCAACTTACAAACCAGCACCAGCAATGCCACCTGGCACGCCCTCCCCCCGCCACGTCACCCCCCAACATAATTAAAAACAAAAACAATATCCCCACAATACAATGGTGGCGGTGAAGAGGCAAAATGCAGCCATGTCACGTGACCTCCGACAACGTATCCTCACGTGCATGAACAAACTAACCGACAAGGACACCCACTCCCAAGCCGTGTCCGAATTGGAGTCCCTCCTCCCGACACTCACCCCGGACACGCTCCCCCTCTTCCTCACCTCCCTCACCTCCACCACCACCTCCGCCCCACGCGCCGCCACCCGCGCCTCCTCCCTCCACCTCCTCTCCTCCCTCTCCTCCCTCCACGGCCCCTCCCTCTCCCCCCACCTCCCCAAACTCCTCCTCCTCCTCCTCCCCCTCCTCCGCGACCCCGACTCCCTCGTCCGCCACCTCACCGCCCCCACCACCTCTAGTATAGTCCTCTCTCTCTCCTCCACGTCATCATTTAATTCCATCCTCCGCCACTTATCCGAATCCCTCGCCACGGAACAGGACCCCCCGGCCCAACTTGCCGCGGCGAATTGTATCGCCGCGGCAATCGACGCCGCACCGAAAGGCGTAGACTTTAACATAATATTGAAGTATGTGCCGAAGTGGATGAAGTTGGGGAGGAGGGAGGGGTACAGGGGGAAGGCGGGGGTGGCGGGGGTGATGAGGAGTGTGGTGAGGTGTTGTGGAGGGGTGGGGAGTGCGGGGTTGCTCAGGGAGATGGTGGGGTGTTTCGGGGAGTTGTTGAAGAGTGAGGACTGGGGGGTTAGGAAGGCCGCGGCCGAGGTTTTGTTCGAGATTGCGGTTGTTGAGAGGAATGGTTTGTCGGAGTTCAAGGCCGGGTGTTTGAAGAGTTTTGAGGCTAGGAGGTTTGATAAGGTGTGGAATTGTTGGTGAATTTTAGTAATGTGTGTTTTTTGTTAGGATTGATCGATAATAGCAACAGTTTTCGCGGTCCGCTAACATGAATCGTCATTAGGAATTAATTCGAGTGAATAGAAAGCGAAGTGAAATCGGTCAAATTGATTATAATGTGTGGATTCTTGTGTTGATCGTCTAAAGTAATGTTTGTTATGTCTAGTGTATTTTGGTAGGATTGATCAATAAAGTGATAGGCCGGAAGGAATTTGTGGTCGGCTGACGTGAATCGTCAGTAGAAATCAAATCGAGTGAATAGGAAGCGAAGTGAAATTGGTCAAATTGATTGTAATGTGTGGATTTTTGGTGTTGATCATCTAAAGTAATGTTTGTTAAGTCTAGTGTATTTGTTAGGATTGATCAATAATAGCAACAAAGCGATAGGTCGAAAGGAATTTGTGGTTGGCTAACATGAATCGTTATAAGGAAATGTGAATTGTAATCAAAGTGAGTAATTAGAAGGCATAGTGAAATCGATCAATTGTCAATTGATTATAATGTGTGGTGGAATTTGCGGTCGGCTAACATGAATTGTTATAAGGAGGAATCATAAGTAGTTATCAAACCGAGTAAATAGAAAATGGAGTGAAATTGATCAATTAATTACAATGTGTGATGTTGATTGATAGGAGCTTTTGAATCCAGGAAATTTGATCTAGTTTATTAAATGTGAAGTGCTTGATGTTTTTATTATGTGTGATTTTATGAAGGTTCATAGATTGATTGAGCTAATAACGAGATCGTGTGATTGTAGGTGAAAGGAGTGAGGGAGGCGATGAATCAGATGGTGGAGGCGTGGAAGGAGGTTCCTGATGTTTTCGACGACGGATCACCACCTCCTCAATCTCAAACTTCATCTAGAGGTAGTGTAGAAAACATTTTTCGAGGCTTTTTGTTGTTCCAATTGTACAAGCTTATGGAAATTTATTAATTCATTTTAGATTTTACAATGCTGTAACTTGTTACCTCTTTCAAATTAGTTAGATTTTACACCTGGCTCCTGAAAAAGTGGTTGGGTGTTGGATCAGATATTAGTTGGATCTTCATCAGTTATCACTGTGAAGTAGAAATATCTAAGTTTATGGCAATTCCGTATTTATTAGAAACTTTGTCAGTTCATGACTTTAATCAGGATCTTTGTCTATTTACGATATTCAATTGGAAATGTGGAGAAAATCATTGATTTGGTGTTAGTTTTTGTCCAGAGAGTTGGTTTTATAATGACGAGGAATGGAAATGTTTGATGTTTTCTCCATCTTGTTTACTCAGTGTTCGTAGACAGAAACAAGTGTAGTTGGTTTCTGTGACTGGGATTATTTGTTGACTTCATTGTTCATGTTTATTAGTACTTTTTTTTTTAGCTTTAGTAGTACTCTTTAATTTTGGAGGAATGAGCAAATTTTTTACATTGAAGTTCTCCAGTTCCTAAGATTTCTGGTCAGAGGTTGAGCTTTAGTCTGTCTGTCTTAATTGGCAACCCGTTGCCAATTTGCCATTATGCAGCTTTTTTTCATTGGATTGTTTATCGCGGTTTTTGATGCTCTGTAATTCTGTATAATGTTCGAAATACAAGCAAGAAGCCTTCTGATGGGTATTTTTGTTTGACAGAAAATGCTAGTGATGGACGTTTCCCTGCCAGATCTAAGATTTCTAGTGCAGTTGGTTCCAATACTCCCCAAACAACCAGGAAACATGGTCCAGTTAGAAGATCATCCCCATCTGATAGCGCTTTGAAAACCACTGCTAGAACCAGAGGTGTCCCTGTTATTACAGGAAAGAGATCGAGCCTGCCGGTTTTCAGGAAGCTGGACCCCAAAAAGCCTTCTGATCATAGAAATGGTGATGCCACTGATCTTCATGGTTCGTCTGTAACCCCAGGTTATGAGGATATACCTATTGGAGATGATGACGGTGATGTCAGAAGGGCAAGTGTCAGACAGTCAAAGCCAGAAACGAAGAGAGGTCTGTTCAGCAAGAATTCTGGTTCACGTGTGGTGCCATATCTTGATGATGGCTTTGAAGCTACTGCAGCTGTCAGCAATGCCTCTGCAGATGTTTGTAGACACCAGAAGGATTCTGAAGATCTTTCTCTTATCCGTAAGCAACTTGTTCAAATTGAAACTCAGCAGTCTAGCCTTATGGATCTCCTCCAGGTATAGGTTACCTTTTTTCTAAAGTTTTGTCTAATTATCTTGGTTTTGATTTGTTTGACTTTATTCTAAGAACTTTATACCCATATGTTGTTATATTGTCTTCTTGTAAATACCAAGTTATGTGCCCTAATATTTCAATCTGCGTTTTTCTTTGGATCAGAAATTTATAGGAAGCTCACAGGATGGGATGCGTACTCTTGAGACGCGTGTGCATGGCTTGGAGCGTGCCTTGGATGATATTTCCTATGACTTGGCTGTATCAACTGCAAGGATGTCTAATGCTGAACCTCCTAGGACCTCATGCTGTTTGCTGCCTGGTTCAGACTTTTTAAGCTCCAAATTTTGGAGGAGACCAGGAGGTCATTGCTCAATGTCACGCTTCTCATTTTCTGGAGGCACACCTTCGGTTTCTGCAATGCGCAGCATAGCTGAGCAGAGTCCTGGTAATACAGCCGGTCTAGAAAATAGAAGGTTTCGCCTTCGCGGTCCAGGTGGAGTTATAATGAACCCGTTAGCCGAGATTCCTGGTGATTCAAGGGGATATCCAGAGGCATCATCCACCAGAGTGTTGAGGAGTGTACGTACTGTTGCTTGACATAGTAGATGCGCATCAGCATACATTAGGTAGATAAGGTAACTAGTTTTTTCCTGCATTTTTCTGTCAGTGTTTCTGAAGAGTTCTTAACTACTAACAGCTTCTTAGTGCTAGCATGCCATCTTCACCATGAATTTAAAATTAGTACTAGCATCCCACCCTGCATGCGTACTATATTATAGTTTTGAAGTATTTTAAATTTGTTTGTATCTCCCATTTTCTATACAAGCTTATCTGAGGCAAACGAGTGAGGAATGTGTTTTATTAAATGTGAATAATGTTAAAGTTAACGAATAACATAGGGAGCTGCGCATGCCTTGTACCCTGGTCTTGGACCATTGGCCATGATATTGCAAGTTATATATTCTGCTGGTTGGTGAGGGGGCTAATAATATGCAGGCTAGGCTGATCCATGTGATGGCTTATTGAGTACTTAATGATCATTTCTTGTTCAATATGTAGCCTCTTTGTCTTTTTCAGTGGCTAGTTTGCACACCTCACTAAAGTGTCTTCCATATGTTTTTCTTCTCAGATGAGCTAAAGATGGACTGGCTACTCCAGTATGCAACTCTAGCCTGTCATAATCGTATAGTACCGGCATATATATGCTGCAGTCATATCACATATTGTGGATACCACACAAGAATCCCTGATTTAATCAAGTTGATTATATTCTATTCCATGTCTCTCTGTTGCACCTATTTCCTGAGTACTAACGGAAGCTGCAAGACGAAGAGACCAAAGTTTGCGATATGTTGATCTGATTATGTATAGAGGAGATTCTTTTTTACCTTAGTTGCTACTTCGTACGAAGTACTTGCTAGGCTACCCTCTCTTGTTTGTTGATTAGTTGACTCTTGTCAAGAGAAGATACACAACTGATGCCGATAAACATATGGTGAATTTTGATGTTGTGGTTTGATGGCTGTGCTTTTTTCCCTTTATCACACAGCTTCAAAGTTGTGAAGGATCAGGTTTGTTTGCTACCGTCACTACTTCTGGTAATGTAAATTTGAGCGTATTGAGATAGCTCAGCGCCTCAGCCAAGAATCTATGCCTTTCCGTGTACGTAAATTATGTAATGCAACTATTTTAGCGATCCACTGATCTCTGTGATTTGCCAATCCATCAACGTGGTTCATCATAATTCTTGAGTCGTTACTGAGATGTAATGCGTGATTTGTCGTATAACAGGTGCACTCACCAAGTTCGTGTGAGTGACTACCCCCATTTTCTTTCCTTATCTAGTTGTATTATGCATGGAACTTCTATCGGGTTTTGGAGTTCAGATAACGCGTCTAAAAAGGTTTCATCTATTCTAAATTTCTAATGTAAGAGTCAAAATTCAGTGAAAAGTGATTACACTTTGTGCAACTTCTTTTGCCTTGGTAACTCATTGGTAATTGCTAAACATAGGCTGGAAAATTTGTTGCCACTACATGTCTTTTATGGATGACCACATTTCCCCTATACGTTAAGCATTGTTCTCTTTCAGTCTTGACCTATAGAGAAGCCGCAACACTAAGGGGCTAGTCTTCAGAGTTGGATTGTGTGGATAAACCCTGGATGGATCTTTCCCAAAACATCAATTCCCAACGTCTCAAAATGGACGGCAAAGCTAGTCGCCACATTGACGCATATTATTGGGCTGACCCGTGCAGAAACTGAATCATTAGTGGACAACAGCATTGCTGAATCCTAGGTCCCCAAAGCCAGCAGCTATTGACATGTATCAGTGTACCACCCACTAAGGTGGATAAAAACAGATAAACCGCATTTTCTTCTGTTGTTTCAAGTGACGTGAAAGCAATTAACATTTATATAGCAAAGGAAAGAAATTGGACCATGTCCACTTCAAGTCCACTGTACTTGCTACTTATACACTACTATAGTACTACTACTCCGTAGTTCCTTTTAGAGACACAGGATAGTAGTAACTTGAAACACAGTATAGAGCAAAGAAAGCAGAGTTAGCAGAGTACTTGGAAAATGAAGCATATAGTAGCTGGGTTCTTGGTGGTTCTTGTGGTGGCAGGAACAGTTGGAGGACAGACAATCAGAGACAAGCCAGCATGCAAATTTCCAGCAATGTACAACTTTGGTGATTCAAATTCAGACACTGGTGGCATTTCTGCCGTTTTTGAGCCTATACCTTGGCCATATGGCCAAACCTTCTTCAAGAAAGCTTCCAGGCGTGATTCTGATGGCCGCCTTCTAATCGACTTCATTGGTATTTTCCTCGGCCTATGCTTAATGTTGTGTTACCTACTCAACTTAAAAGATTGTAAAGTTGTTTGTCCATTGGGTCGAGTCACAAACGTGTTATTTTATAATTGATCGAATAATTAGATACTCTTGTACTACTATAAATTGTGCACCTATAGCTTTACATGTTGTTCAGTACTTTTTATCGAACTCTGAGCTACATTTAAAGACTTAGGAGCAGGGAATTGTACTCCCCAGTCTCCAACCCCCTCTCCTCCTCCTCCCCATTAACTATAAAGCATTAATCCCAAAACTGATTTGAGGTTCGCTTCAAATCGTCATTAATATTCATCAAAATTTTAAAACATATTAAAAAAGGTTGCAAAACAAATTTGCAAAAATATAACCGAGAAGTTACATCTTTGGTCATCTTGTCTGATATATGGGAGTAGCATAAAGAAGTAGGTGACAGGAGTTCAGAATTCTACAATAATGTTGGCAGTACATTAAAAAAGGATAGTAAAAATGAATTTCGTGGAGAAAGTTTCCATAATTGTAGAAAGCATACGAGAATTGAGATACCAACTAATAGTAAAAAGTCAAGGTTTGAGATATTCACATATTGTTCTTTGCTCACCAAGCCTATGCTGTAAAGTATGCCTTTATATCAATTCCCTGTACTAAAAGAGCATGTGATCCCGAAACATACAGTTCCATCCTAGTATGGAAGAACACTTAGGATTTAAATTCTATAGTTTCTCATGGGAAGTAAAATACAAGTGATCAAGGATATACTTATGTTCCATTTTTCTTTCTTATGATTGATAGAGATTTTATTTTATTTTTCCGTGCCGTTTTTAGCGGAACAAGTCGGACTACCCTACCTCAGTGCTTATCTGAATTCTCTTGGCGCAAACTTCAGCCATGGGGCTAATTTCGCCACTGGAGGATCGACCATCCGTCGGGAAAATGAGACTATATTTCAGAATGGGATAAGCCCTTTTTCTCTTGATGTCCAGATTTGGCACTATGACCAGTTCAAGTCTAGAAGTAAAGATCTCTACAGTGAAGGTATAAGCTAAAGTACTGATTATTCCCTCCGTCAATTACTAATAGTATGAAATTTTCCTTTAAAGCTTTGATAAATAATGTTGCTTGGTGATTGTAACAATGGCTAAGATAATGGCACACTTCTCAAACGAACGGAAACTGTTGATTTTTGCTTGAATTATATGGAAGAAGTTAATACTAATAGATATCGAAATGAAAAGCAAGCAATAGGAGTCGCAGGAATGATAAAAAGAAAACAAAGGGGGAACAATTTCTATGTCGTTTTCTTGCTTTTCTGGGTCGTAACAGATTACCAAACTGAATTCAGTTAAGAGTTCCTTTGAGAGAAGCGTGCTTCCAAGGCAAGAGGACTTCTCGAAGGCTCTTCACACATTTGACATTGGCCAAAATGATCTCTCTGTTGCCTTCCGCACAATGAACGATGATCAAATTCGTGCTGCAATTCCTAACATCATTGATCAGTTTTCTTCAGCAGTGCAAGTAAGTCCACAGGCAAATATATCTATTTGGTCTGATCATTTGATCCTTTCTGGGCAACCAGAAATCTTTCTATAACAAAATGTGCATATTTTTTGAAAACTTTGACAGCATTTATATGAAGAAGGCGCAAGGTCTTTCTGGATACATAATACTGGCCCAGTCGGTTGCTTGCCAGTAGCTGTCATGTACATCACGAATCCAAAGCCAGGATTTCTGGATGAATATGGCTGCATAAGGGGTCAAAATGATAAGGCTGTTGAGTTCAACAGGCAGCTCAAGGATGCAGTTGCGAAACTCAGAACACAGCTTTCTGAGGCGGCTATCACATATGTGGATCTCTATGCTGCAAAGTATGGACTAATTAGCAAAGCAAAGAGCCAAGGTAACTAGATCCATGCGTTTTTACTTACTCATTAGCTAGCTTACGGCATAATGTGATAAGAAGAATCAACTCGTTTAAGCCTTAAACTCTGTACTAACCAAATGAAGGTTATTCTAATTGCAAATGTTTGAGCTTATGCATAACATGTTCAACACTACAATAATATTACTGGATATCGCATTTTCTAGCTGCAGTTACTCTTTGGTATCTTCCACAGAAGAAGTACCAACTTATTTATGTCTGTTTGTTTTCCTCTGTGGTGATAGGATGGGCAGATCCAATGAAGATCTGTTGTGGGTACCATGAGAAAGATGGCAATGTATGGTGTGGGCAAAAGGGTGTGACATATAACGGCAGCAGAACAGTGTTTGGTGCTGCATGCTCGCATCCAGAATTATATGTGAGTTGGGATGGTGTGCACCACACTGAAGCCGCCAATCACTGGTTTGCTAATCAGATATTGAATGGCTCGCTCTCAGACCCACCAATCCCAATTACCCATGCTTGTTATAGGAGTTAAGGTTTCAGATCTCTTTGCGACTCGGCTTGATAGTTTCACACTACAGCTTGATAGCTTAATCTTACATATCCAGGAAATCATGTAATGCTATGTGTTAGGCTTTTGAAAGAAAGTTTGTGATTCTATTCATCTGAATTGGTCTTGATTGTAGTTTAGTTAGAGATCATATAAGAAAAGTTGAAAACTATGCAATGCTGAGTAAGTGATTATATAAAGCGAACTGTTATTTATAATATGGCTTCTCTCATCAGATGAACAATATTACCAATTACCATAGATCCATGAAATATTATTTCATAACACCCTGACTTACTTAGGATGCTATAATAGAGTAAATAAGGAAAATA